>PVHP010028313.1:0-23211 GCA_004024765.1 Zapus hudsonius | reverse complement strand
TCTCTCTCTCTCTCTCCTTACAGATAAATAAATAAAATATTTTTTAAAAAAAGAAAAAAGCTGAATCCTCAAAGACCTGCAGCTCCTGCTGTTGACATCTCCTGCTTTCTCAGGATCCAGCGACTCCCTGACCTCGTCCACTGCAGGTCTCTGGAGGTCCCTCCATCCCTCAATGGCTCTCTCATCCCTCCTTAAGCACTAGGCTTATATGTCCATCAACTGAGCCCCAAGTCAGCTCTGTCCTGCCAGGACCCTGAGTACCCACAGTACTGCTGCTGCTTCTACTGGGTCCACGCATGCGGACTCCTCACCAGGCCACATTATGCTTCCTGTGACCTTGTCCTACCACTGGTTTTGTTTGTTTGTTTGTGGGGTTGGTTTTTCAAGGTAGGGTCTCGCTCTAGCCCAGGCTGACCTGGAATTCACTCTGTAGTCTCAGGGTGGCCTCGAACTCACTGTGATCCTCCGACCTCTACCTCTCAAGTGCTGGGATTAAAGGTGTGCTGGAATCACAGGTGTGTGACACCACACCCAGTGTCCCCATCTTTTTTTAAATATTTTTTTATTTATTCATTTTCAAGCAGAGAGATACAGAAGAGAGATAGATAGAGAGAGAGAGCACCAAGGCCAGCATCTTCTGGGTCTGGCCTATGTGGGTACTGGGGAATTGAACCGGGGGCCTTAGGCGCTGGAGACAAGTGCCTTAACCGCTGAGCCATCTCTCCAGCCCAAATGTCCCCATCTTAAGTCAATGTGACATTTCAGCTCTTGGTGACCCCTCTAGACTTCGTTTCTTGGTCTCTCAACTGTTGTTACCAGTTCCTAGCAGGACAAGCTGCTGTCCCCAAATACCATCCCTGCTGCTTGCTCCCTGTCCCCAAATTCTACCTGTCTTTTGAGGCCCAAGGCTCTGCTGAAATATCACCTTTCCCTAAAGCCTCTCTTTTCTTTGCACTTGGAAGACATTTTCCCCATCTGAGCCTCCAGGAGACATCCCGTTTCTTGGCCGCTGTCGGCTTTCCCAGTTTGTGTTAAGATTCTGGATATACAACCGCATCTTCCCTGCTGGGCTGTAAATTCTGCCTGTGCATCTTTCGCCTTCCTGGGGTCACGTGTGTCCTAGGAATGGCCTGCTTGGCTTCCAGACTGGTGCTGCTTCCTGGCTCCTCCAGGGTCTCTCTCTGAGCCACACAGTGTCATCTGATAAGGGCCTGGGAGGGAGGGTTACTATGAACACCTACCTGTCTGGTAGGATGGTTAAGGACAATAGGAGTTAGCACTTAGGAAACACCTAGAAGGAGAATGTTTACATGGAAAACTAATAGGTCCCATGTCACCTCCATTTTGTTATCTTAAGACTTCAGCCATACGCGTCAGAGGTCAGAGGTCAGGGAGAGAGAGGAACCCATAGAATGATCTGATAGTGACTCAAAGCCAAAAGAATGATTTTTTTCCTAGATTTGTCATATCAAGGAATGTGACCATTTCACGTAAGTACCTTTATTTTTAAAAAGATTATTTAGGGGCTGGAGAGATGGCTCAGCGGTTGAGGCACTTGCCTGTAGTGCCTAAGGCCCCGGGTTCAATACCCCAGGACCCACATAAGCCAGGCCCACAAGGTGGTGGTCCTGGTGTGCGTGCTCTGGCACACCTATTCTCTCTCTCTCTCTCTCTCTCTCTCTCTCTCTCTCTCTCTCTCTCTCTCTCTCTCTCTCTATCTCTCTGCTTTAAAAAATGAACAAATAAAATATTTTTTTAAAAAAGATTATTTAGATGTTTATTTATTTGTGTCAGGGTCTCTTGTCACTGGAAATGAACACCAGACGCATGTACCGCTTTTTGTGTCTGGCTTGACATGAGTGCTGGGGAATTGAACTTGAGCTGTTAGGCTGTGCAAGTAGCGCCTTGAACTGCTGAGCCATCTCCCCAGCCTCCACTTCAGAAGCTAGAATGGTGCTCAGAAGCAAACAAAGTCTCTCATGGAAATGGCAAGAACTGTTGGACTTAAAGTCAAGTTTTCTCATTGCAAGTGCTTTTTGTTTCCTTTTGAGGCAAGGAGGTCTTATTCTAGCCCAGGCTGACCTGGAATTTACTCTGTAAGCCCAGGCTGGCCTCGAACTCATGATGATCCTTTTACCTCAGCCTCCCAAGTGCTGGAATTAAAGGAGTGAGCCATCTAGCTTGCAAGTGTCTTTCTCTCATGTTGGGGTATGCCACTTCCTGAATTAGGTTTCCATATTCCATGCCTCAGAGAAGGTAGCATTGCTGACACCCACCTGCAGGATGGGCACCGGAAAGGACCTAGCACCTAGGGAGTTCCTCAGGATTTGCCCAGTCTTCTCACACTTTGAGGAGATTTTTCACCACTTCCTCTGTGCTATCGTTTGGAATTCCAAGGTCAGGAACTTCAGCCTCAACTTTTCCTCCTGTGACTGATCTGGGAGCAGTTAACTTTCTGAGTAGCTCCCCCAAACAATAGGGAGTCCTTGGCCTTGAGTGAAAGGATCTAACATTTTAGAGATGGAGCCATGGGGCTGGAGAGATGGCTCAGTAGTTAAGAGTGCTTCCTTCAGAAGCATGAGGGCCTGAGGCTTCCAGGGTTCAAATCTCCAGACCCCCAGTAATATAGCTGGGCATGGCCACACACACCTGTAACCCCCATCCCACGAGGGAGCCATGACCTGAAGTTGATGGAACCCCAGAAACTCCAGATCTAGGAAAAAGAGACTCTAGCTCAAAAACAAGACCAGGCAAAAGAGCTACAGAGAGGGTTACCCACAGTGCACTCTGGCCACAGGAGAAGAGCAACCTCTGCCACAGGTGAGCATGTGGGAATCTGCAATGGCACATACGTGTGCACACACTACACACCACACATCAAGCACACACACACGCGCACACACAGAACTATGTATTAGATCCCTGTTTATTGCTGTCACAAATAAGTGACAAGAGGCAGCTTCAGAAATCCGGTTGACAATTTGAGGGTACAGACAGTCTTTCGTGGCAGGGAAGTCATGGTGGCAGGTGCAGGAGATGGTTGGTAACACTACATCCACAGTCAGGAAGCAGAGAGAGATGAGGGCTGGTGCTCAGCTCCTTTTCTCCATCTTATTCAGTCAGGGACCCCAGCCTGAGGAATGATGCTGCCCACAGTGGGGGTGGGTCTTCCCACCTCAGCCTAATCTAGAAAATCCCTCATAGCCACGCCTCTGGGCTCATCTCCTAGGTCCTATCAGCTTTAACTATCACAGTAGAAAGAGAAAGAAGAGAAACAATGGTGTCACTCAGCCTGAACACAGAACTGTCATTTAGTCTGATGACATTTGGACAACTGGAGACTTTGTCATGGAGCCTAATGGTATTAGCCAGGTGGGCAGGGATTAGGAGAGAACATTCCAGAAATGATACTCATGGAACGCAACAGAGGGAGATCTGAAGGCGGAGTGGGCAGTTGGGAGTGGCGATGAGGAAGGTGCTCACTTCCCAGCAGTGGGAGAGCCAGAGGCCTGCTCTGTACCCTGCTCAGCATCTCTGAGATCTCTAGAGATTCTCCCTAACCCACCATGGGCAGTTCCCTCTTCTCGAAGATGGGATGTTTTCCTCTTGCCTCAGCTTTTCAGAGGTATTGGGAGGAAGGTGAAGAGGTTCAGAGATGGGGAGTACAGGATCCGAGGCACCTAGCAGAGGTAAATTTGATCCTGGCTTGCTCAGTGACTACCGAGTGGGGAGAGACACATGAACTCTGGGTCTCACTATGATCACGGTGCAAAAGTGTCATGGTGAGGGCCAAACAGGGCAAAGGCCTAGTATTGTGCTTGCTTCTGTTCTCCTCAGTAAGGCATCAGGCCGAGGCCCAGAAGATGCTCACTGCATGGCCAGTATAGAAGCCTTGGAAATTACCAAGGCCCTTGTGGGAGCCAAGGCTGCTGTTATCATACCTAGGTAACAGGGTGCTTTTGTTAGGATGTTTACACCTGGGGGACCTTTTACCAGCGCTCTTACCACCTCAGGGTGGTGCTGACCTGGATTAGAGAACCATGTAAAAGGTTTTCTTCGTTGAGAGAGTCCCATTACCATATGATTTCCCATTAGTCAACCTTGGGTCTCTGTCTAGATAATTAGCCACCAGGACACCACCAGGGCCCATAGATATCCTCCTGCCTGGCCCCAAGAAAGGCTTCCATAGAGCTGTATGCTGTCTGCATCAACCTTTTCACTCCCAGACATCAAAGGGACCCCTATTACCCTTGTCCACATGAAAAGAGGGAAAAAATCAAAATGAATCAAATAATAATGATTTTTAAAAGATGACTCCCTGCCCTTCCCACACCCCAAGCTCTCCCACCGAGATGCTTGTTGATAAAATATGTGGAGGCAACAGGCTAACTCTGAGAACACCTTCATTAAACTTCTCTCTCTGCAGGTCTCTCCATTTTAAAATTGAACATAACTCTACCACTGGGAAGCTTATTGTCTGGGATAGGATATGGAAAACAGACTTACAATAACGTGGTGGCCGGTGTTTCCTCTTCTGTGTGCAAAGCCAAGGGAGTGCTATAGACAGAGAGAAACCTGCGTTGTACTGTGGGAATGGGGAGAACTCTAGGGGAGATGTGCTACCTGAGCTGGGTATTAAAAAATGAGGAAGAGTTTTCACAGAGCTGGAGAGATTGCTCAGTGGTTATGGCACTGGCCTGCAAAGCCTAACCACCTGAGTTCGATTCCCCAGTACCCACATAAAACCAAATGCACAAAGGGGTGCATGTATCTGCAGTTCATTTGCAGTGATTGGAGGACCTGGTGCACCCATTCTCTCTGTCTCTCTCTTCTTTCTATCTCTCTCTCTGCTTTCAAATAAATGAAAAAATATATAAAATAAATCAAAATATGTTTTCAAAAGAGTTTTACAGATCTGATATTTCATTAGGTGACACCTGTCACAGAAAGTGTTTTCAGGCTCCTTTTCCTGCCCTGTTCCATTGGCTGAGGTGTCCTTGGTTTTTGACCCCTTAGATAGGACCTATGTCTTGGGCCTCTAGGTCCCAAGTTCCATCTAACAGTAAATGAGTTCATACAGGAGGAGGGAGACATGTGCAGAGAACAGAGCATGTGAGGGCAAGGAAGAGAGGCGATGAATGTCAAGGTGCCTGTGTGGGTAGGACACAGATGAAGACACGCAGGAACACAAGATGGGGGGCTGATAAAGATAGAAGCTCACAGCTCTCTTACCAATTCTCCCATCATGAAGGAGAGGAGGGATGAACGGTCACTGCTCATGCATCCTCCATTGGCCTGCCTTCCCTGGCACCCCAGAGAACTCCAGTCAGGCCAGGGTTGCCACAGGACTGGCTCAAGGTCAGGGTCAGGGCCTAGTTCTTTCAATACAGCCTACAGACTGGTGAATGTCAGCACCATGGATTTAAGAAGGCTTCGCCAAGGTGGTTTAAGGGGCCAGAAAGAAACCCAAGAGGTTCACATGGTAGATGCAAATGAGATGTGAGCAGACCCATGAGGGTCTCTGGTCACCCGCTTCAGATGGGCCTGGGGGGGGTCTAAACGTCTATTGGTCCATGTTGGGGTTGGGCAGAGGCATATCAGTGTTTCCAAAAGAATGTAAAGTCATACTACCAGTTAAACCTCTTACCAAAACATAGCATAAAGAACACCCTCGGGCTGGAGAGATGGCTGAGTGGTTAAGGCACTTGATTCCAGTGCCTAAGGCCCTGGGTTCAACTCCCCAGTACCCACATGTGCTAGCCCACAAGGTGGTGGTGGTGGCCCTGGTGCTCTCTCTCTCTCTCTCTCTCTCTCTCTCTCTCTGCTTGAAAATGAATAAATAAAATAAAATAAATTGATACTTTAAAACTTCAACAATAAAGAACACGGAGAAAATAAAATTTAAAAAAAAAATAGAACACCCTCATTCCCCCAGGGAGCAAGGCCAACGATCCTACTGTAATTATGAGGACAAGGATGATATGGGAACCATACTTGGTGGGAAGCATGCCTGAAAGACAAGGTTGCTGTTCTGGTCCTTGGGGATGGGACCTTGGCCATGTTGCTCTGGTGCCTTCCAGCCTTCTGAGCTTTGGAGAGCATCCATGGAGAAGCTGAGGCACTACTGGCTCGTGGGGACTCCAAGGAATCCTTCGTGAATGTGAAGACAATGGCGCAAACAAGGGTGAGATCAAGCTCTTGATGGAGGCGAGTTGGTCATTAGCATCATCGAGCTGAACTAGGCCAAGCTGAGATCTGAACTCTGGTAGACTGGCCAGAGTGTCTAGAGCAAGGATCCCTAGTCCCCCTGCTGCTCCTACACAAGAGACCAGGTCATACTGGAAGCAAGGAGAAGGAAGGTGAGAGCACCCAGGAAAAAGATACAAGGGTGTTAGAAGATTCTGGAAAGGGAGGAGGCATCAATAGCTCCTCCCCATCCTCTCTATAGGTGACACTTTAATGCAGAGGCGAGTCCACCCTGGGCCGGAGTTCACCATTTAAGCTTCTCAGAGAGCCATTTCCTTCTCTGAACACCCCAAGCACCTGGCCAGCTCAGGGCAAAAGAATTCCGAAAGCTTAAGTCAAACACTCATAAAGTTTAGTTTTTAAAATAACCTCCAGAAAAAAAAAATCAGTTAGAACTTCTCAGTCGAACCAGGGAGAAATCCAGTCAGATGGGATAAAAAGAAAAAAAAAGGGGGGGGGGAGGGAAAGTCAGGCACGTTATTTTCAATCAATGTTTATGAAAATGTCTGCAAAATCAATCAGAAACTAGGTCAGTTCATTTCAAAGTCCTGGAAGTCTAGACAGCAACCCAGGCTTGGAAATGTGGGAAGGTCTGTCCAGAATGAAACAGGCTCAGTCCAGAATCTGGTTGGTCCAGAGTTCAGTGTGGTGAGGCCAAGCAGAGAACTCAAATCTTTAATGGGATCCAGTTGACATCATGTAGGCCCAACATCTGGGGTCGTGACAGGCAGAAGGAAGCAGAGGGTTGGCTGTATTCACGGGCTGGGGATCCACAGTTGAAGCTGAAGTTGAACTACCTGAGGGTTTCCCGAACAATTTTCACTAACAAAACAGCAGAAGAAACAACAAGGTGGATTAGAGTGCCAGTTCTAGACAAGCTCTTGCATGGCCTTGAGGAGATCCCAAATGCCACTCTGTTGACTCCTGTGGCCCCAAGTGTGGCTGAGCCATTACTCCTTCTAAAAGCCAGCTCCTGATCCAGCCATTGGGCACAAGTAGCACACACTTGCCCACATGGCCTGCCTGTCTGTTTCTCCCACGCTCCTTTCCCCTCTGTGGCCAGAGCCAAGCAGGCAAAGCCCACAGCTGGCTGACGCCCCAGCACGTGGAGGCGTCGCTGGGCTCTGACCCAGTACCTTCGACAGGTTCCATATGGCCCTCCTGGGGCCGCCCCTCAGCCCCTTCCCCACCTGGGCTGCTTCTGAGATTAAGATCTTTTCCTGGTTGTCAGAAAGCAGCCACAGGGAGGGCCCACCGCCTGCCTGGGGGGCTGGACTCAGTGGTATTCTCTGGCTGGCTGCAGGGGGACCTGGGAGAGTCCCTGTCTATTCCTTTAGCCCCTGTGTGGGTGCACAGACTCCAAGAGGAAGCGGCTCTAGGGCTCCCCGATTCTCTCTGGGGCCCAGAATCCCTTCTGCAGATGAACTGGGTGTGATGGAAGAAAAGGAAGGGACGCTGGGTTGAGAGGCTGCTCTCTGCACATGGGTAACCACTAGTACCAGAGTGGTCCTGGGTAGGAATGCCAAGGTGGCATTGGAGTGGGGTTTCTGGATAGTTACCTGGTGGCAGAGCCCGAGAGACTTGGAATGGCATCTCTTTTCCCTCGGTATTGAATCCCACAGTCCTGGTGGTCTTGGTTGAAACTTGGCCTTGGTTTAGAACCACCCCTGTCCTGTCTTGGCCTTCTTCCCTGGAAAGGCAGATGTTGATGGTGAGCCTGAAAACGTGTGTGTGTGTGTGTGTGTGTGTGTGTGTGTGTGTGTGTGTGTGTGTGTGTGTCTGTCTGTCTGTCTTGAGACCTCTCTGGGCACCCAGGAAACTCTCCTGCAAAGCCCCCCTACCCTTAAACTTTCCCACCCTCCCCTGGCCTCAGCGTCTTCAAGTCTAGCCCAGAGATTGATTCCCTTTTGAGCCCTTGGCTGAGCCCCCTCCTGGGCTCCTTAACTCTCATTCCTCCTCCATCCTGTCACCAGCCCATGTCCAAGGGCTGTCCCCAGGTCTGGGGCCCTGGTAATTGGAAGGCTCCTATTTGACCAGCCTCTCATCACCACACTGCTCACCCAGCTCTGGGAGCCCATCCTCCTGCCTGGGAAGATCTAAGTGGATTCCATGTCTGTTTTTGGTGATGACATCTGGCCCTGGCCGATGGCGATTAAAAATCTCTGCACGGGACTGCCCTCAGGGATCTCCTTTCTGGACATCTCTTTTTTCCCTTCTAGACTCAGACTGGGATCCAGGTCTCTGTGGCACCTGGAATTCCACCAGCAGCATCCTCATGGGCAAAAGACAGGGATCATGGGGTGGGGAGGGGATGTTTACCTATCCTGGATCCTCATTACCCACATGGCCCAGCTCTGCCTTCCTAACGAAGCAGTTAGAAGCCTTTTCTTACAGTACATTCGCCAGTGTCCCAACTCTTGGCACAGTGTGCAACTAACTCCGACTTCTCCTAACTCTCCTTCCGTCATCCAGGCCCCTGTTCATTCTCCTAAAATGTCTTTTCAAGCAGGCGTGGTGGCGTACACCTTTAATCCCAGCACCTTGAAGCAGAGGTAGAAGGATCACTATGAATTCAAGGCCAGTCTGAGACCAGGTCAGCCTGGGCTAGAGTAAGACCCTACCTCAAAAAACAAACAAAAAAAAATGATGTCTTTTCAGGGCTTTCTCCACCCTTCCATCCCTGATCAGGATCTGCTGGCAGGGGGCACTTTGGTTTTCTAACCAAAGTCATTTCCCACCACATACAGCAAAGAAGGTGGGGTTTACAGCTAGTTTTCTCTGGGAATCAGTTCTATGTCCCCACTCAGTCCCTGAGCCTGGGCTGCGCCAGCAGAAACAAAGCAGCCTGCAAACCTCCAAACGAGAGGATATATGAACTTAGCAGAAGTGTGGGAGCCTGACAAGTGAGGGGGCTATCAGCTCAGTGAGGCTCACACCTAGATATGGCTCCCAAACTCTCATATCTTACAGGGAAAAGCAGGAATGAGGGACAGTTTGCCCGTTACCTTCAGGATGTGTTCACTGAGTTCCATTCCCAGAGGTCCCATGGGGGCAAACGCTGACATGCTGACACCCACTAGTACCTGGGAAAGATTGGGCGGACCCTGGAGCTCACTGAGAGTGTCCCCACAACAGGAGTAGAAGCACCAGCCAGAGGTTACAGGGCTCTGGAAGAATCAACCGCTTTGTCTGGCAGCCCTGGGTGTCAGCCTGAACACAAAGTACCCGCCTCTCTAATACACATGGACAGAACCCCAGAGGCGTCTCCATCCCTCCCGTGCTATGCATGAGAAAATTAGGCCACAGGGCACTAAGTCACTTGCCCAAGCATTGGGACATGAAAGGGTCCCCATGTAAACTCATGTTTGACTGCAATCCCAAATCCCCAGAGGTCCCTTCTAGGATCTCCTTACCCAAGGTTAGGGGGACCACTTCCCAGGGGACTCTGCTGAGTGGTCAGTGGTCTAAGCTTGCTATTGTCAAAGCCTCCTGTCTCTCCCCATGTTTCTCCCTGGTATTTTCCTATTCTGCTGTTTGGATCCTCCAGAGGCCCAAGCCCAGAGTGCCCCTCCCCACCTAGCTTTCTACCCTGCTCAGGCGCATGCCCAGCTGTACAGCCATGCTTCACCAAGTCCCCCCCCCCCATTCTGCAGCACAGTAGGACTTGAACCCCACGTGATGGGGAGGGGGAGGGCAGGACTTGTGTCCAGGCTATAGGCCAGGAAACAGAGGCTCCAGGTTTGACTGAGCTCCCTGAGGACAGGAGGAGCGCCAATGGAGGCCAGAGGCCAGCATCTGTCTGCAGGTGTGTTTATTCGGGACTGAGTCCTGGATTGCAGTTGAACCTTTATAGCAGAATTTCAGAGAAGAGAGGCGCGAGTCTCTTCAAACCGAGCTCCCTTGCCAAAGACCTGTGAATTAGTTCAAAGACTTGGAATGTTTATTCCCAAAATCCTGTGTGTGTGTGTGTGTGTGTGTGTGTGTGTGTGTGTGTGTGTGTGTGTGTGTGTGTGTGTGTGTGTCTTTGCTTAGGAATTCCTCCCATCTTTTTTTGTTGTTGTTGTTTTGTTTTTTGAGACAGTGTCTCTCACTGGCCTGAAACCAGAGATCTGTCTGTCTCCACCTCCATACCATTGGGATTTCAGGCATGTATCACATATCCTGGTTTTTTAACCATGAGTTTCTGGGGATCAAATTCATGGACTCATGTTTACAATAAGCACCTTTATCAACTGAGCTGTAACTCCCCAGCCCTAAAAGAAATCTTTAAAAACAAAACAAAAACAAGGTCTCTCTATAACGCAGGCTTGTCTCAAACTTGTGATCCTCCTACCCCAGCCACCCAAATACTGAGATTATAATCTTCATGATTGAGAGAAAAACCAATGAGCCAGATCTGAAGGCCTTCTCTAGCAGAAGGAGCTAGGTGATCACCCTGCACACTGCTCTGACCCCCAAAGGTGCCTCTGGGCCTGGGTTAATCACCATGAACATACTCCCAATCAAATCCCAGCTCTGCTACTTATCCACTGTGACCCTACAAATATACATCCACAGCGGCATGCCTCAGTTTCCCCATTTGTACCATT
Organism: Zapus hudsonius; assembly: GCA_004024765.1. NCBI lineage: Eukaryota > Metazoa > Chordata > Mammalia > Rodentia > Dipodidae > Zapus > Zapus hudsonius. The sequence goes on along the minus strand of PVHP010028313.1, from coordinate 12,376 downwards.
AGAACCATGGTGTTACTTGTCTCAGAATTAGGCAACTTTAATGGTCTTTCCTGAGGACACAGCCTGGGGTCAGATATGTACTAAATACATGTCATTGTCCTGGCTGATTAGTTCTATGGTCCGAAGTCCTTGAATCAGCTGATTTGATCGGCTGCCTCCATCGAAGGAAGGAATGATTAAATGCCATTCAGCTAACCAGTCAGGAAGGAGGCAATCAAGGGATTTTATGGGACTGGTTAAGGTGTTCTGAAATAGCCCTGATCTGAAGGAGGAGGCAGACACTGGATTTCACACTTGCAGGCTGGGGTGCAAGCAGATCCTGTCAGAACCCCAGCCAGGCTTTCTGGAGGACACAGAGGACGGCCACCTATATTTCCCTGATTGTTCAGGCCCTTTGGGAGCCAATCTGGGGGGGGGGAGCTGGGGTCAGGTCCTGGAAATCCCAGATCTGATGAGATCATACAGGTACCGTCTTCTCAGGAGCTTAGCACAGTCATACACTCTTCTAGGTCTTTCTCCCCAGCTTTTCAAGTGCCAAGCTTGCTCAGTACCCATGTAAAGCCAGATGCACAAAGTTCTCTGAAATTCATTTGCAGTGGCAAATGAGCAAGCTGGGCAGGAAGTAGAGATGGAGAAAGACAGGGAGTTCATTCCTTTCCAGGCCCGGCTCTCTTTTCCTCAGGTTTGTATGGAGGGGTTCACGTCTAGGGCTGGGGTGCTCCCCAGCTGACACAGAAGCCCTGGGGTGGGCTGGAGCCCAGATGTCCCCTGGGAGACACAGAGGGACATTAGGGTACCTGTGTGTGCATCCTGTAAGAGGTTGATGATGATCAGAAAAAAGGTAAGGGTCCCAGAGAGGAAGTGAAGTCAGATCTCATTACTTCCCTCCCTCCCTGTTCAGGTCCTCAGTCCTCCCCTTAGCCCCACCCCACCTCACCCAGTCTCCATGCTCCTGTATCCGGTCCTTTGCACATGCGGTCCACAATCGTTCTTTCTCAGCCCTTTACTTGTGTGGAAGTCCTTCTCAGGAGCTGAATGTCACCTCCCAAGAAGGCCAAAAAGGCTTCCTGGACATCCCCCATCCCTCTAGACTAGGCTAGGAGGCTTTCTTTCTCTCCTTACTACCCACACACGCCTTAGAGTTCGCTTCCAGAATTTCAGAGAGAATCTCTTTTCAGACCAAGCTCTCTTGACAATGGTCTTAGCACAGTTATACTTAGTATTTGCTTCTAAAAATATTAGTATTATTTATGTGAAGAAGCGAGAGAGAAAGAGAGAGAGAGAGAGAGAGAGAGAGAGAGAGAGAGAGAGAGAGAGAGAGAGATTATGATACTCCAGGACCTCTTGCCACTGCAAATGAATTTCAGAGAACTTTGTGCATCTGGCTTTACATGGGTACTGAGGAATTGAACTCAGGATTATAGGCTTTGCAAGCAAGCACTTTTAACTGCTGAGCCATCTCCCAGCCTCACAGTATTTTTACTTTCATGTCATTTTAGAATTTAATTCTTAATTAATTTTAATTAATTAAAACTAAGAAACTCTAATATTCATTAATTCACTTAAAATCACAATAATAAGCCCATTATTTATCAATATAAATGAATAAATGAACAAACAAGCTCTCCACACTTTTATTAATCCGTTTAAAGTAACAATAAGACTATTACTTACTTGTTAACATAAATAATATAGCTTGTGAAAATATCTACAGTTTGAGAACACAGGCATTCAGTGGGAAACATGCTATTGTTTTATATTTTGGCAAATCTCTTTTCTGTCTGACTTAATGAAATACAGCTGTATTCTCTCATTCTTTCTTTTGCACCCAAATTTCCCATAGGATGTTTCAGTTAAAATTTATGAGGGCAATCTGGACCCACAGAGACATGCATTTGGACCTCTGAAATGCTCTGATAGATTCCCAGGAGACCTCTGGGCATCTTTGTCTTCTGAGACGACTTAAATAAACAGGCCAGACTTTTGTCACCCTCACATAATAAGTGAGGAAGCTGAAGGCTCCCACGGGGTCATGCCATTATAAAAATCTTACAGTGACTTAACACAAGACTAACATAACTAGACACTGGACACACATCCCCAGCATATCAAGACCAGTATATACTTGGATGGCTCAAAAGAAATCTATGCTAGGTCACACCAAAGGAAGGCTTTAGACTCTCAGAGATGAAGAAGAGTTTTATCTTGCTGTGTGTGCATGTGTATATAGACTGTGTATATATAGAGTGTGTGCATGTGTATATGTAGTGTGTGCATATATATAGAGTGTGTGCATGTGCATATAGAGTGTGTGCACATGTGTATATATATAGTGTGTGTGCACATTTATATAGTGTGTGTGCATGTGTATAGTGTGTGCACATGTGTATATATAGTGTGTGCACGTTTAGATATAGAGTGTGTGCATGTGTATATATAGTGTGTGCACATGTGTATATATAGAGTTACGCATGTGTATATAGAGTGTGTGTGCACCTGTATATAGTGTATGCAGATATAGAGAGTTGTGTGTATGTGCATACAGTGTGCACATGTGTATATATAGTGTGTGTGCATGTTTATATATAGAGTGTGTGCATGTGTATATATAGTGTGTGTGCATATTTATATATAGTGTGCAAAGGTATATATAGAGTGTGTGCACATATATATAGAGTGTGTGTGCATGTGCATATAGAGTGTGTACTTGTGTGTATATATAGTGTGTGCCCGTTTATATATAGTGTGTGCACGTGTGTATATATAGTGTATATGCATGTTTATATATAGAGTGTGTGTGCATGTGTATATATAGTGTGTGCACATGTGTATATATAGAGTGTGTGTGCACGTGCATATATAGAGTGTGCATGTGTGCATATAGAGTGTGGTGCTCCGTGTGCACATGTATGCTGATACCCTCATGCCTTGGGATCACATGCAAAGTCAGGGACCTCTTAGGTAACCTCCTATTTTTTATTTCTTCCTCTTCCTCTTCCTCTTCCTCTTCCTCTTCTTCTTCTTCTTCTTTCTTCTTTCTTCTCCTGTCAGCAGGCCTAAGCGATTTTCTGATCCCTGCCACTGAAGACTGGGGTTGCAGATGCACATGGCCACACCCTGGTGTTTTTTTTTAAATATTTAAACTTTTTAAATATTTTATTTATTCATTTTCAAGCAGAGATACAGAGAGTGAGAAAGAGAGAGAGAGAACCAGGGCCACCACCTAGTGTGTCTGGCTTATATGGGTACTGGGGAATTGAACCCAGGGTCTTAGGCACTGGAGGCAAGTGCCTTAACCTCTCAGCCATCTCTCCAGCCCCACACCCTGGTTTTTATATGGGTTCTGAGGAGTCAAACTTAGGTGGTCTTGGGCCCTCTCAGACCCTCGTACTTAAGCAGCAGCATTCTGAACTTCTGAGTCGTGTCCCCAGTCCTGTGTTCAACTCTAAGAAATTGACAGATTCCCTCAAAGCAGCCATTCCTTCCATCAGCTTAGGGTAGTTCCAGTTGCTTCAGCTCCTCATCCAAACTTGACATTGTCAATGCTTCCCTTTTAGTCTCGTGCTGATTCCGCTTGATATGGTTTAAGTTTACATTTCTTTGATGATGAATGAAATTAAGCATCTCTTCCTGTGTGTGTTGGCCAGTTGTGTATTTTCTTGGGTGAAATGCCAATTTTTAAGCTTTCTTGCTTGGATTTTTATTGGATTGCTTATTTTCCCACCCTTGGTATTGAGAATTCTTTATATGTTCTGAACATGTCTATTACATTTTCTTCCAGCCTTTGGCTTGTTTTTCTTAAATCTTAATAGTGATACTTTTCAGAGGCAGAAAGTTTTAAATTTAATTAAGAGAAAAGTATTCTCCTATGTCCTCTCTGTTCCATCCTATCCTTTCCTTCTTTCCTCTCTCCTCCTCTTCTCTCCTTCCCTTTTCTTCCCCTTCCCTTCCTTCCCTTTCCCTTTCCCATTTCCATTCCCTTTTCCTTTCTCTTTTTGAGACAGGGTTTCATGTAGCTCAGGTTGGCTTCAAACTCTATGTATCTGAGGGTGACCTTGAACCTCTGCACCTGCTGTCTCTCCCTCCCAAGTGCTAGAATCACAGGCATGTGCCACCACGGTCTGCTGAATTTTTTTATGTTAAAGTTTATGCTTTCTCTCAAGGCCACAAAGACTGTGTTCTACCCATTCTCCTGGGAGTTGTCTATTTCACATCTCCTCCTGCATGTCTTGATGACCCATGAACACGACGTCATCTTAGATTGCAAGTAGCTTTCAGTAGATATTTCCATTCTGCACTTATTTCATGACATTTATTTCTAAGTATCTAGATAATATAAGTAGCCTTTTTTTCCATTTCAATTCCCGCTTGGTCATTGTTAATATACAGTAATAGAACTGATTTATATCTATGACACTAGTGTCCTACAGCTTTGCTCATTTAACTGCTTCAAAGCTTGTTTTATCCTTTTCTCTTTTTCTCTTCCTCGCCATCTTCATCCTCTTTCTCCTCCTCTTCTTTCTTCCTCTTCAACTTCTTCTCCTTTTCCTTTTCTCTTCCTCTTCCCCTTCCGTCTCCCTCTCCTCTTCTTCTTCCTCTCCCTCCCTGCTTTTGTGGTGATGGAGACAGAAGCCAGGACCTCACACATACCATGTCCCTGCCCTGCACTGAGCCTCACCCCTCGCCTGCTTCGTAGCTTTCCTGAGATTTCTGACATGTATGACTACATTGCCTAAAACTACAGACAACTAGGCCCCGAGTGTTGATGCATATCTTTAATCCCAGCACTCAGGAGGCAGAGGCAGGAGGATCACTGTGAGTTCGAGGCCAGCCTGAGACTACATAGTGAATTTCAGGTCAGCCTGGGCTAGATCCAGACTCTACCTCCAAACAAACAAACACTGTAGTTCTTTTCCAACTTTGATGCTTATCCTTAACTTCTTAAAGTGGCAAGGACTTCCGGTAAAATGCTGATAGGAGACATCTTTTTCGAAAGACACTAAAAGAACTGCAGAGCTGTATAAAACCAACAGTGGCCCTTAAGGATCAAAAACGGTGACTTGTATCTTTGCATGCTGAGTAATTTTTGATCCCAAGCCCACATTCCATTTAATTTAATCTTTTGGCTTCCCAGGAGCCTCTGCTGGGAATGTCTTCCTTGAGAGATGTTCTGTCTTGTTTGGAGTCAGGGTCCTTCTGGCCTGGAATTCCTGCCCCAGACGGAATGAACTATGATCAATTTCACTTCTTTTAAAGTACAGTTGGAAGTTGGGGAGAGAGCTCACTCAGTAAAGTGCTTGCTTGCAAAGCATGACAACCTGAATTTGATCCCCGACACTCATGTAAAAATACTGGTGGTGCACACCTTTAATCCCAGCAGCACTTGGGAGGCAGAGGTAGGAGGATCGCAGTGAGTTCAAGGCCAGCCTGAGACTACAAAATGAGAGTGAGGCCCTACTTCAAACAAACAACAGCAAAATACTGGGTGTGGTGGTGCACACCTGCTATCCCAGGGTGGGGAGGCAGGGACAGGAGGATCCCTGGGGTTCACTGGCCAGCCTGTCTATCTCAATTGGTAAATTTCAGGTCCATGAGAGACCCTGTTTCAAAAAAGAAGGTGGATATTATTCCTAAAATGACACTCAAGGTTATCCTGTAGCTTCCAGACATGAGTGTAGTTGTGCACGCACATCTGAACAAATAGGTGTACGTGCATGTGCTTGCACACACACACACACACACACACACACACACACACACACACACACACACAAAGAGCGAAGTATGTTCCAATAAACTTGTTTCCCCTCAGGCCAGTGCCACCTTTGGGTTTCAGCTCCTCGTCAATTTCCCCTCTATTTCCTTATCATTCTGCCAGCTCAGAAATGTATCTGAAAGCCTGTCTGTACCTTATCCAGGATCCAGTCTTTGAGCCTTGCAAATATCCATTCTGTTGGAGACAGAAGCCTAAGTCCTTCACTCTCTGCACACCCTTTCACCGCTCCACCCATCCATCTCTCTGTTCTTCATTGGCCTCTGTCCACCTATGTAGTTTACAGCCCCCCCCCCACCAGGCCAGGCTCAATTCCCCAGCACCCATGGAAAAGCCAGATACACACACAAAGTGGTGAAGCATCTGGCAGTCAGAGACCCTGGCCCCGCACCCCTGCGCATGTGCACACACACTCACAAACAGAAATGTGTGATGGTTTATATTGATTTTCTAGATTAGGTTAGCTTCTGGGCTCGCCTGCGAGGGATTATCTTGGCTAGTGGAAGTGGGAAGGCTCACCTTACCCGTGGTTCTGGACTATATATACAGGAAAGGCTGGCTGAGCAGGGGTATTCCTCACTCTGCTTCCTCACGGTGCTGAGTGTGACCATCGGTCTCAAGATCCTGCTGTCATATCTCCCTGTCATGACGGACTGGAACCTGTAAACTCATATAAACCCTTCCTCCTTTAAACTGGTTGTTGTCAGATATTTTTTTCCCAGCAATGGGAAGGTAACAAACACAAAGTGACAGACTAAAGCTGGACATGGTGATGCACACCTGTAGTCAGGAAGGAGGGTCGGGAGTTTGAGGTCATTCTCTGCTACATAGTTTGTTCTGAGCTAACCTGAGCTACATGAAACCCTGTTTCAAGCAACAACCAAACAAACAATAGTGACATAGCTGAGAAAACACATCAGATCCATTGACGTTCCTTAAAAAGCTCCTTCTGTGCCTTCCAGGCCTCTCTTCCCTTTCGGCTATGTTTAATCCTAACATTTCAGGACAATGGGTAGAGTCACCTTTTTTTGTTTATAAATATATTTTTTAAAATGTTTATTTATTTATTTGTAATGAGAGAGAGAGAGAGAGAGAGAGAGAGAGAGAGAGAGAGAGAGAGAGAGAGAGGAATGTGCCAGGATTCCTAGCCACTGCAAACAAACTCTAGATGCACATCTGGCTTTATGTGGGTACTGGAGAATCGAACCCAAATCGAACCCGGGTCATTAGGCATCACAAGCAAGTGCCTTAACCACTGAGCAATCTCTCCAGCACTAAAATATATTTTAAAATATTTTTATTTGCAAGGAAGATAGAAGACAAACAGACAGAGAAAATGGGTGCACCAGAGCCTCCACCTGCTGGAAACAGACAGACTCCAGATGCATGTGCCACTTTGTACATCTGGCTTTACATGGGTACTTGGGAATTGAACCTGGTTCATTAGGCTCTGCAGGCAAAGCACCTTAACCACTGAGCAATCTCTCCAGCCCCTGGAGTCACTCCTTGTGAGAGGAAAATATCTATTGGTTTTGCCCCTTAGTCTGGACCTCTGAGCCCAGGGCCACTCTGGCCCGATGCTGATGAGGCCTTGGCCAAGGGGTCAAGAGGCCTGGTGGGAGCACTGGTTGAGGGTACCCTGGGATATTTGAGTCTTGAAACAAGTGAGCAGGTGCAGCTGAAGCCAGAGCCATCCTGGCAACATGCTCCCTGTCCCCGGAACAAACCACGCTTGTTGAAAGAGGAAAACAAAACAGCCCATCTTTCTTGGGCCCACAGTTAACGCATCTTTGAAGCAGTGTGACTCCTGGAAGGTCTAGGCGTCGACTGACACTTGGTGTGTTTGCTCAGGCTGCCTGCCAGCTCCCGCCTGTCCCATGTCTGCTGCAGTAAATCACCTACATTGTGGCCAGGATGGGGCTTGGGGCAGAGGCTGAGGATGTTAGATGGAGAACTGCCCATGGATATCCTCTGTGCCTTCCCACAGCCTGTGAGACTGATCAGGACTTTGGGAGAGGGATGAGAGGGGGGCTTTGTCAATCCCTTCCCTCGGGGGGTTTGGAGGTGCAGCCAGGATAGGGATCCTGGAAGGTTACTCATCACCCTTAGCTCATTTGCACTCAGGGCGATGGCTTCCTATCTTCCTGAGTTCTCCCATCCCCAGGGGTCCAGGTAGGGGCTGTATTTTGCCACAAAGTAGTGACAGTGGCAGAGGCCAAGCAGGGAAAATGAAGGTCACTCTTCATCCAAACGCAATGTTATGTGATCTCATTTCAAAAATTTCATGCCTCCTGCCTCTACATTTTAGCTGGGAGCTGCTGAACTCCTGGGTTGGTCTGTCTGCTCAGCCCAGAATTCCCAGAGGGCTTAGAATTCCCACTGCTCTAGAAGATTCTCTTTCCCTCTCATCTCATATGAGTAGAAGAGCCAGCTGGGAGCCCCCCACCCCAGCCCCCTTAGGGACCCCAAGCCCAGGCTGAGGACAGTGGAAAGTGAGGTGCTAAAGCCCAGCCTTGACTAGATTTTCCCCAAGGCCCACACATCTGGTTCCCATTTCCCAGCAGGCCTTTCTTTGTAGTTCTGGGAAACCCAAAACCGAGTCCAAAGGCCAGATTGGATCCTCTGTTCCAAGTCCACCAGGGCTTTTCTCCCAAGACCTGCTCTTTTCCAAGGGAGTCCCTGGGGGCAAGTGGGTGCTGTGTCATGGGTAGAGCAGGGGGAATACAGAGCCCTTGGGAGGTCAGAAGATTGGGATTATCAAGAAGAAAAGGGGTCCACCAGCATCAGAAGCCAACTGGGAGAAAGGGAGGAAGGTGGCACACACCTTTAATCCCAGCACTCCAGAGGATCACTGAGTTTGTGAGTTCAAGGCCACCCTGAGACTACATAGCGAGAAAGGAGGGTATATAAGATAAGGGAAGGAAGACTGTATAGAAGGAAGAGAGCGGAAGGAGGGAAGGAAGAAGAAATAAATAAGTAAATTAATTAATTAAGTGATGGTCAGAGGTGCTAACCCTCATCTCAGAGGCAGGCTGGGGGAGGGGCAAACTTGCCCTATTTCCTGTCACTCTGACCCTCCAGCACAGAGAGAACCTAGGGCCCTGTTGGGATGGGTGGGGGCTTCAAGATCAGCTTCTACTTTAAGAGATGCCAAAGTTACAGAAACAAACTTGTGATGTTCACTGGCCGGTGGTTCCCCTATTATACTGGGAACCACTTCGGTGGTCAGGGGCATTGGTTCTGGAAGCTTAAGGCTTGGCCCTGCATCCTCCTATGGCTCATGGAACCTTTGAGCCAGCTTGCTCTGTCCTGTGGGGGAAGAAAGATCTACTCACACCTGATAGACCCAAGCCAAGTGCTCAGAGGAGCAGCCAGCATCTGTTTGCTAATCCTTCCTTCCATCCATCTTCCGCCATCCCCTCCATCCCTCCCTTCCTCCTTCACTCTCTCCTTCCATCTTTTCTTCTTTCCATACATATTTCCTTCCCTTGTCTTCTCTCTCCTTCCTTCCCTCCCTTCTCTTTCCTTCTTTCCTTCCTTCCTTCCTTCCTTCCCTTCCTTCCTTCCTTCCTTCCTTCCCATCATCCCACCTGTGTGAAGGAAGGGCTGTCACAGTTAGCCACTTGGCCTAGCTGTTTTCACAGCTTTATCAACTGTTCTGACCCTGGACCTTCCCTCAGAATTCCTAATTCATAGGGTCTGTGGTGACCCAGGTCCCAGCAGTTAGACAAGATTCCCAGGTCATAACGATGACGAAGGTTCTCAGGCCTCTCCCCAGACCCATTGCCAAGCATCTCTCCTCATTGTACCAAGGAGGAAACTGAGGCAGAAGAGGTGATTCCCTCAGTTGTGTGAATTGGCCTTGTGATCGTGATCGTGACGAGAGTCCCTGCCCAGGCCTTGTCGTTCCTCCCCTCTGCCTCTGTGAGTGTGATGTTTGCAGTGAATGTGATTAAGAAACTGCAGAGGGTCACCACCAGCCCCCACCCCTTCCCCTGCCCACGGCCACCATGCCGACTCCCACACCGAGCCTGTCGGGACCCAGGATTTATTCCCTGCACCAGCTTTCTACCCATTATTTCTTGCTTTATTTATGTCCTGTCTTTTATCTCTCACCGGCTGGCCTGCAGGGACCATTAAGAGGCTTTGGCGGTGTCCACATCAATCTCGCCACAGTCTGTCCTCATCACCGATTCTCCAGGTCTCCCCGAGGCCCGGCGCAGCTGTCCTGGTGCGTGGATGGCCTCGCTGGCGGTCACCTCAGACACCACCATTGTGATGGGGCCTTGGGACCATCAGCTCTTACCATCAGGCTGCTGGCGGCTTGTCTGGGGTTCAGGCATGAGATGACCTTACAGGAATTAGTTCAGCAGGAGGGAATAGTGGGCTGGCTGTCAGAACACCATATTCCTGGCCTGGTACTGTCCAGTAACTTCTGACTGGCTGAACTCCCAGGCTCTTGTTGTCCCTTCACCTGTGAGACATGGTGGGGTAGGGCAGAATGATCTAGAATCACTTCCAGGGATCTTGGTGTGTGTGGGGGGGGAAGTCTCCAAATTTATTATAGATGCCTGTGAGAAAGATGAAACACAGCTTCAAGACAAAAAACGTAGGGAATTCTGGGTTGATTACAAGGCCTTGAAAGATGAGCCATGTCCTGACTTCCAGAGCTATGACTGATCTCATTAGGTATAAGGTCTTCACAGATAGAGCTGAGGCAAGGACCTTGCAGTGAGATGATACTGATTTTGAGGAGGTCCTAACCCCCAATCCTGGGTAGGAGGCAGATGAAAGCACACAGGGGAGAGACAAGTGAGGACAGATGCCAGGTGGGGGTCCCACAGCCCCAAGCTGAGGAGCAGAGGAAGGACCAATTCCATTCCCCATTAGGCCTTCAGAGGGAGTTCAGCCCTGTCAGCTCCTGATTTCAGACCGCTGACCCATATTTCAAGCCTCTACTGTGTGGTCATTTGTTCTCACAGCCCTGGGAGGGCCATCCAGGAGGGAGTCAGTTTCTCTGATACAGGACTTGTGAGAGCCGTTAGTAACTAATATGCCTGAGAAAGTCCTGGGGTGCAAGGTAGAGAGATTGAGACTTGGACCAGGATGCACCTCTCAGAAAGCACATGTTAGGGGAGGCTGAGCTATGACTTCATGGAAGTTGGGGGGCTCCTCAGTGTGACCTGTTACAGGTGATGTGGCAGAGTGAGGGACCCTGCCCCAGGAGCCATGCCAAGAGAGACTTAGAATCATAGGTGGAAGAGGTCACCATGCAGTGTGACCCACTCACAGAGGGGCTTGGCCTAGGGGGCTGTTGGAGAGACCTGCCTTGACCCAACCCATCTTTTCAGTGTTCAAACAGGCCTGTTACCTGTTCCAAAGCTCTCGTTCTCTTGCTCCCTTGATTCTCTGATAGGAGCCAGGCCGGTTAAATTGATCTAACCCAACAGACTGAGAAGGAATAACACTCCTGTACTGGTTCCTTGACTTGCTGATGTGATTTTAAAATAGTTGACAAATGTAACTCAAGGGAGGAGGAAGGCTTTATTTTGATGAGAGTTGGAAGGGATGCAGTCCATCATGGCAGGGAAGGTGTGGTGGTGGCAACGAGGCAGCTGGCCAAGCTGCATCTGCAGTCAGGAAGCAGAGAGAGATGAATGCATATGCTCAGCTCACTCTCTCCTTTTTTTCAATCCAGGATCCCAGCCCATGGGATGATGCTGCCTGCCCACATTTAGGGTGTGTCTTCCCACTTTAGCCTAATCTAGAGGCTCCTCCCAGATTGTTTCCATAGTGATTCTAGATCTTGTCAAGTTAACAATCAATAGAAATCATCACAACCCACCTACAGATGTTCAGCGTTCCCAGAAGTCAGCGGGCTTGTGAGTCATCCAGGGCTCTTGTTCCAATGTAGATCTAAGTTCATGCAGCCCAGAGTGGTGTCTAAGAGGGCATTGCCAACCAGCTCCCAGGTAATATGGATGCTGCTGGCCTTGGAGCCCACCTAGCACAGCCTCCGGCCCCTGGAACCCGAGGCCTGATGTCTCCCCACACTGGAGTTAGGGAGTCCAGTGGAAACCAGTCTGTTTATAGAAGTCCAGGGGGGGCTGAGTGGCACCCAGGATTGAGAGCAGGTAGGCCAGGCATACCTTCCCCCAGCAGGTATGTCTTTATGTGGCCAAGGATGGTTAGAGATGCTCTTGGAAGGCAGAGATGATCCTAGAGGTAAAGGTAGGGCCAGGCTGGAAAGCCTAAGCAACTTGGCGTCTTGCGGGTGGTTGTCCATTCACAATGGGGCACTTTGAGCATTAAGGACGAACCTCCCTGGTCCCAACCCACACCTCTCTAAGCCCATCAACACCTCCCAGCCCTAAGCACAGACGGATCACAACTCAGGGAGGTCTGGGAGTGGAGTCCAGGAGTCTTTGTCCCACAGAGCCCTGCCGCTCACCAGCTCACTGCCAAGGACTCCAGCCCTGGCACCCAGGAAATGCGAGCTGAGTTAGAAGGCCCAGGGTGCCCTCTGCTGGGATGTGGGAGCTATTTTCTCCCTGGATTCCAGAGAGAGAGAGAGAGAGAGAGAGAGAGAGAGAGAGAGAGAGA
>PVHP010028312.1:0-23225 GCA_004024765.1 Zapus hudsonius | reverse complement strand
AGAGAGAGAGAGAGAGAAAGAGAGAATATGGGTATGCCAGGGCCTCCTGCTACTGTAAACCTGAAAATTCATGCGCCACCTTGTGCATCTGGCTTACCTGGTCCTGGGGAATCGAACCCCAGTGATCAGATGCTGCAAGCAAGTGCCTTTAAATGCTGAGCCATCTCTCCAGCCCTTCTTTCATTTTTTTAAAAAGTATTTTATTTATTTATTTGAGAGAGAGAGAAAGAAAGAGGCAGACAGAGAGAGACAGAGAATGAGCACGCCAGGGCCTCCAGCCCTCTTGTGCATCTGGCTTTACATGGGCACTGGGGAATCGAACTCAGGTCCTTCTGCATTGCAGGCAAATGCCTTAACCGCTAAGCCATCTCTTCAGCCCCCTTCTTTCATTTTTTGAAAAAATCTAGAACACGATTCCTTGAGCCTAAGCACAATTGTAATTTTGAACTGAGTTACTCTTTTGTTTTTAATATTTTTACTTATTTGAGAGAAAAAGTGAGAGAGTATGGGAGCGCCAGGGCCTCCTGCTACTGCAGCTGAACTCTAGGTACATGTGCCACTTTGTGTATCTGGCTTTATGTGGGCCCTGGGGAATCAAATCCAGGTCATCAGGGTTTGTAACCAAGCATCTTTGACCACTGAGCCATCTCTCCATTCCCTGAACTGACTTGTTCTTGATTGTGAGGCTGCCCTGAGCACTGCAGGACTTGTTAGCAATCCATGGTGTCTGCTGTTTGGCTAAGAACAGCAGACCCTCCTTCCTCCAAAGTCCCTCGTCTAGTTTCAAAGCCCATATGCTTCTGTAGGTCAAATGTTTACCGTGTAACCAACCTCTTTGGTAGGGAAAATACATGTGCCTGCAAAAGATAATATGAGCACATAGATGTTATGAGCAACTTCTAAATAATGGGAGTGTTATTCTTGTTTAAAATGTAAAATACAGTACTATCACTTCCAGACTTTTTGCTCAGTTCTGTTAGTTTTCCATAACTAGAACAAAATACCTGAGATAATTAACTTGCAAAGAGAAAAGTTTATTTTAGCTTACCATTTTGTATATTCCAATCTATGATAAATTGGCCCCTTTGCTTTGAGCCTGTGGCAGCATACCCTGCAGGACCATGAAACTGAAGAAAACTGCTCATCACAGCTAGGGAGCAAATGAGGACAAGCTCAGAGTTCCCCAAGGCATGTCTGTAAGGACCTCCCACAAGGCTCTGTCTCCTAAAGGTTCCACCACCTCCAGGAGCCAAGCCTTTAACCAGTGGGTCTATGGGGACATTCAACAGCCAAACGAGCAATGATTTTGTTTTGTTTTGTTTATCACTTGGTTGTTTGCTCTCTCTCTCTCTCTCTCTCTCTCTCTCTCTCTCTCTCTCTCTCTCTCTCTCTCTCTCAGAGGCCACTTTTCCTTCTATGTCTTCATATGCTGAAGTAGTAGGGAACGAACACAATCTGTTCGTCACATACAGATAGCAAAGATGGTCCACTGGTACCATTATTGATAGGACCTTGGAACCGTGGCATTAAGCCAGATAGGACTTGTAAGGAATGCCACCATACAATAAAACTTCCTATAATAACAGCAGTGTGCTGTCCGTGTGCCCAGATACCATTGGAAATGTGGTTATCATAAGAAAGGAACTAAATTTATACATTTTCTAGAAATGTAGATAGCTTTATGTAGCTAATGGCTATTGTGTTAGACTGTGAAGCTTTGTAAGTCTCAGCTGTAACAAAAACACAAGCTGTGGTTCAAGCCCAGGAAACATCTTAGGGGCCAGTCATCCATCCGAGTAGCAGATTGAAAAAACGATCAGCATTGGATACAGATGGGAATCATGGAACCGTCCACATATACAGGACAGATTCAAAAATTACTGCTGTGCCTTGGTTATGTGACTAGTTATGTTCACAGAACACGGTTCTCTGGCCATGGCGTGTTCACATTCTAGAGTTTCTTCAACACATCTGAGCCTCTTTAAGTAAGCAATTTTGCATTTTTCTGTTGACTTGATTGTTATTACAAAATAAATGATCCGTTGAGGGGGGCAGCGTTGAGACTGAAGAAAATGTGGCTAATGTGGTGGATTTGATTATTTTAGGCATCTAAGAACTATTGTTGGAATAAGAGACTTTAGCTTCATTGAAATCCTAGAATTAGTTTTCTAGAGCATTTGTTTTTTCTGCTCTTGGCCCATATGGAGCTGCATTTGTGCATTCTTCAGGACAGTAACAGTTTTTCTTATTTAGACAAGAAATTTGGAAGATTCTTCTCATGCCTATAAGATTTTACCTACAAAGCTAAAAAGAAAGACTACAGCAAGTTGATGAGCTTTCACTTGCGTTACATCCTTTATGTATCTGTGTGCATGCTGTGTGGCATATGCACACGTGTGCCCCATATGTGTGCATGAGTGCAGAGGGTATACGAAGATGTCCCAGGTCCTCTTACTGACCATCTACATATTTCCTTGAGATAGAGTCTCTCCCTCAACCTGGAGTTGCTCTCCATCAGCGATTCTCTGGTCCTCACCCCGTGGACTGGGTTTACAGACATGCATGGCCATGCCTAGCTTTTTACCTGGTTCTGGGAAGTCGCATGTGGTGGTCTCCAACCCAAGAGGCCTCCAGGTGTAAGCAGCAAGTGTTCATAACTTGAGAGCTATCTCCCTAGCCCAATCTACTATGTAGTTCAGATTGGCCCCAAACTCAGTGCTTCTTTGTTCCTCCTGCCTTAACCCTCCGAGTGCTGAAATTGAGACATTCCATCACCACCAGTAGGTCACTTTATTTTTTATTTTTATTTTTTGTTTATTTGTTTTGTTTTGTTTTTCAAGGTAGGGTCTCACTCTAGCCCAGGCTAACCTGGAATTCACTATGTAGTCTCAGGCTGGCCTCAAACTCACAGCGATCTTCCTCCCTCTGCCTCGTGAGTGCTGGGATTAAAGACCACGGCTTGGGCACTTAATTTTATTTACATTTTCATGAAACCTATTGTGTCAAGAAAAGAGCAATTAAATTATAATGGAAACATGAGTTTTTAACTCATGGATTTCCAAGAATAGTTATTAACCTTTTAGTTACATTTACCTCCTTCTAGGTATTGCAGTGGTTTAAATTCTAAATTCTTGGTATTCTTCTTAAGCTTAAGGATTGTACATATTTTCTTTTTTTTATATTATTTATTCATTTTCAAGCAGAGAGAAAGAGAGAGGGAGAGAGAGAGAGAGAGGAGAACACACCAGGGCCACCACCTTGTGGGTCTGGCTTATGTGGGTACTGGGGAATTGAACCGGTGGCCTTAGGCACTGGAGGCAAGTGCCTTAACCGCTGAGTCATCTCTCCAGCCAGATTGTACATATTTTCTTAAGCATTATAGATCACCTGATCTAAAACTCTGGAGAGAGGTCTTTGCTCACACATGTAATCCCAGATGTGAGGCTGAGTCAGGAAGATGACCATGAATTCAGTGCCACCCTAGGCTGCATGGTGAGTACAAGGCCAGCCAGGATTACATAGGAAGCCCCTGCCCTCCTCCCCAAAACGCAAATTATCAAGTCTTTTTTCTTTTTCCCATTTCCTGATTTGTTCCTTTTATAAGGTTGTGTGAGGAGGTTAAAGATGCCTGCGATTTGGCCCAAAGAAGATCCCAAATATTATATCCATATTAGTGGTTTCGTTGTTTTTTTTTCTTCAATTTCTCCCTTTTTCAAGGAAGGAGTGGCTGGTCTCTTTTTTATTCTAAGCACATATCATCTGAGCTCAGTGTACGCAGAAACCATAATGGCCATGTGTTGGTGAGACTGACTTAGAAAGTTCCTTTAATGGAACTTTGCGTGGACTTACTGTGAAAAGAGGAGCAATGCCATTATGAATGCTTTTCTAGACCCCATATATGCAGCATGGTTCAGTGGGATTAAAGAGCCATTCTACTTGCTGCAGGAGGGAACCAAAGGGAAGAAGGTACTCCTCCTAACCCCAAGAAACTTGGAATTCAGAGGTTAGCAATAAAATCCTCGTGACCACAGAGCAAGTCAGACAGAGTTCTCTCAGGGCACGAAGGAGGGAAAGGTGAGTTTTAGCAGATGATGGAGAGTTTCCTGGCGGGGGTGGGGGTGCCATCTGAATTAGACCTTGAGGAGTAGGTGGATTGTTGACAGGTGAAGATTGAGGAAAAGAACTCATTGCTCGAAACAAAAGCACTAGGGCATGCACATACTGGACTAATTTGGGGAGGAACAGGGGTCTGCTTTGAATATATAGCAAAGGATATGTGAGGGGAAGTTGTAGGAGATCCAACTGTCAAGGGAGGTTAGGAGCAGACTGTCAGGAAAGTGCTGGAAGAAAAGTTGGAACAAGGGACAAGAGTGGATGGTCTGTTAATCCCAGCATTTGGGAGGCAGAGGTAGGAGGGTCACCGCGAGTTCAAGGCCACCCTGAGACTCCATAGTGAATTCCAGGTCAGCCTGGGCTAGAGCGAGACCCTACCTCGAAAAACCAAAAAAAAAAAAAAAAAAAGAAAGAAAAAAAAAAGAGTGGATGGTCTGGAGGTGGGGAAGATTATTCTGGTAGCAGGAATGGGAAAGACTAAGGGAATCAAGTCCACTTAAGAGGTTGGCATCTTCAAACACCACAAAATCACAGCAACTAATCTGTGAAGCCATATAAAACTTGTTCATCTTTCCACTTTTTTTGTTTTTGTTTTTCTGGAGAAATAGTTGTCTGGCTTTTGGCCATCTTAAGATAGTGTTTCAATAACTCACAAAAGAAAGGAGGCAGAAAAGAGAAGAACACATTCTCATTGTCAAGTCAGTGGAAATCTTCTGTGTTGTGATTTCATCATCAGGTAGACATTTCTTGTACATTCTTTTCCTATGAGTTGCCACAGGGCACAGGGAAGCTTATAAGATTTGATAAAGCATGGTTTTGCCTTAGTCTGCAACCACCCTGGCAAATGTTAAGTAAGCAAAAAGCACGCCTCTCCTGCCCTTTGTCCCTTTGAGGGATCCCCCCCTCCATAAAAAGTGCAGCTGTGAAGCTGGTGAGAGGTCTGTTACCAGAGCTCCTTTTCATTTTCACAACAATCCTTCTCTTCCCTCTGTTCACCTGTGGAAATTGACAGAGTTGGTCTGTTTAGATAAAGGAGTGAGCATTCATCCTTTATCACTGGGAGTGTTTCTACTGTCTGTTAATACTGTATTCTTCAACCAATGTGTCCTTTGCATTTGGGGTTGGGACATTGGAATGCTTACTATTTTAAAGAGTTTTGAAGAAGTTAATCATCCATGTTTCAGAATGTCAGATACTCCAGAAATAGAATTGTGGGGCGGGGGGTGGTCAGTAATATTAGAGTGTTTGGACCTTCATTGCCTCTCTCATTTCTTTTCCCCATATACAAATAGTTCTTTTAAAAATATTTATTACATGTAAGAGCCTTGCTTGATTGTGTTTATTAGTAAGGCTTTTGGTCATACACTTTATCCATGATCTCACTTAATAATCTTGGTGGTTCTGTAAGGTCAGGATTGGGCTTGTTTTAGAAAAGGGGAGGCAGGAGGACTCAGAAAGGCTTCGTGATTTATTGGGCGTGGTGGCGCATGCCTTTAATCCCAACACTGGCAGGGGTAGGAGGATCGCCTTGAGTTCAAGGCCACCCTGAGACTACATAGTGAATTCCAGGTCAGCCTGGGCTAGAGCAAGACCCTACCTTGAAAAACCAAAAAAAAAAAAAAAAAAAAAAAGGGCTCCCTGATTTGAACAAGGACACAAGGTTAGTAATTGTCAGGGCGAAACTGAGCCTCAGCTTGGAATGGTTGTCACTGATGTCTTATCTGCTGTGTGCCTTGCTTTGTACTACATCATGTGGTCCCTGTTTGGGTCAGGAAAGAGCTTTGTCAGAGTGGATGTTGGCATAGAGGCATCAGAGAATTTTAAGGCTGGAAAGGAACATGGAGTCCTCATGTGAAATAAAAATGTTGTGGATCTAGTAAGTGCCCTATATTTCCCTGGGATCAAGAACTGCAACACTGATGGGTCATCACCAAAAAAGAATTGCTTTGGAGATGCAAGCAGGGTAGGAAGAGACAGTCAATGTAGAATCATTACTGTATTTGGCCATCTGGTGTGGATGGAGCTGGGTTGGCCTGGTTTAATAGTTGTTGAGGTCATGTGATGAATCATATTTTTTTAATTATTTTGCTTTGCAGGCAAACACCTTAACCACTGAGCCGTCTCTCCAGCACTATTTGCATGATTTTTATGTGCATTTTTCTCATGTATTTCTTATAAATTCTTTTGGAAGTTTTTGCCAAAAGGAGTATTTGTTCCCTTTTGGAAGTTCCTTCTCTCTCTCTCTCTCTCTCTCTCTCTCTCTCTCTCTCTCTCTCTCTCTCTCTCTCTCTCTCGTGATTCATTAAAATGCTCCACTTTTCACTGATAAAGGTGAAGTAGTTGTCAGTGGCCTGTATAGCTGCAGTATTGGCATAATTTATCCAGCCTTGCTTACGAGTAAGCTCTCCTGGACTTTATTTTTGATCTGAAGACTTGCTTGCATTGTTCTCAGTCGAAAACATCACTGGGATGTTCTTGTAATTGGAGTCAGCTGCACTCACGGCTGCTCAGCCAGACTGTTATTTTAGCCTTCACTAGTAGGGTTTTTAACACCAGTTTGACCTGACTTTGAAACATTCTCAAAATACCATACTTTAATATCAATTTATATACTTTCATATGAAGGCAGGGCAGGTTCCCTAGGGAAAACAAATAATGAAATTTTTACTTCCCACACATACAGAATAAAGGTAGCTCTTGTGATTTTGTTTTTTGAAGAATTATAGGGAAAATGGTTTTGAATAAAGGTTTCCTTTGGTCGTGGCAAATGCTTGTGAATGCGTTCTGAAGTATAAGTCACCAGAAGGTGGGCCACCTGCCCAGGAGTGCTTTGCTGGGCGTGTGTGCCCTTGACTATTGCAGAATAGAGTCACAGTGCCCAGGCTGTAGCACTAAGTAGGTGCTCACTGAAGCTTTTCTGTACCACAACTATGCTGTTTTAGGCAGATGATGATAAAATCTTGTTTAAAAAAATCCAAAAGTGTTTTCTAACATTTTTTTGTAGTTATTTTGGTTTTATTATTGTTTTTGCTCTCATTCCACAGAATAGGGTCCAGGATCCATGCCTGACTTTTTGCATGGCACCTCTTGTCTAGTGAAACTTAAGAGCAGAGAAGGTTAGGGGTGTCGATGTTCATTGTTAGGTGGGTTGAGACGGCCGTGGTGTTCTCAGGGCTTCACTATCTGAGGATATAAACTCAAATCCACTTCAGACCAGGGACTCCTCCATGGATGTCTTTTTTTTTTTTTTTGGTTTTTTGTTTTTTTGAGGTAGGGTCTCGCTCTAGTCCAGGCTGACCTGGAATTCACTATGTAGTCTCAGGGTGGCCTTGAACTCACGGCAATCCTCCTACCTCTGCCTCCCGAGTGCTGGGATTAAAGACGTGCGCCAGCACTCCCAGCTCCATGGATGTCTTGATACTGTGACAGACCCAGTGCCCGTGAAGACCTGGGACATTTCAGACAATAACTCAGGCTTGCTTTCTTAGGCTTTATATAGGAATTGAGCAAGTGTCTTATAACAAAATATCCCTCTAGGCACTCACATTTTCTGGTATCACAAAATTCTCAGACACACAATAAATGGTCCTTTTTAGGCTTAAAATTTTGCTACTTGTTTCCTTTCTGAAGTGTTTAAGTTAATTCTTTTTTAAATCAAATCTGTGAAAGTTTGAAATTTGATGATTGTCGATCCACGGTAGTTTTAAAAAACACTAGTGATTTCTCTTTCTGTCAGTTCCTTAGCCTATCATTTGTGGCTGTTAATTAACTCTTTCTTTTCTTGACTTTTGCACATCAGCTATTGTAGGTTTGGTTGTTTTTTTTTTTTACCAGTTGTTGAGGAAGCCAAAGGTTAAGGATACTTTCTTAGTAAGGTGATTCACATCAAAGAATGACTTCATGTAGATGAACCAAAACAATGCTGTTGGGAGCAATCCCAGCCCTGGGTCATTACAGCATGGTGAGGCGGCCCTCAGCGACATCTTGCTCTAAACCTGTGTGGCTCTCTACCATAAGTTTTAAAACATAAAACTATAAAAGTGTTTAAATTTTTCTTTCTGTTTCCTTATCAGAAATATTCATTTAGACCATAACAACTGTTAGAACAAGATAACCACTCCAGGCCAGCTGTCAAATGTTTACCATTATCAAAACTCTCCCTGGAGGGAGATGCAACTTTGGCTCGCCTCACCGGCAGTAATTTAATTTTTCCTTCATTCTGACTCGGAAATGGCAGCATTTTTCAAAGCTTCCTCCCACTGATGGCTGAAATTTTCCTTGTGAAATGATTTCCACCAGTCTTGAATCTTTCTTGTTTCTGCCGTCTTCACCTTTGCTGATGGTTCTGCAACTCATCACCAGCTATGCAAACTGACAGTTCACATCCTGGGGCAGCAGCGGGGTCTGGCCTGCAGAAAGGAGCAGCCTGACCAAATTTACGCTCACAAGATCTCTTAATTCACAAAAGCATTTGCTCTAGTTCCTGTTCTCTGCTGCAGGGCTGGGGAGAGTGGTGGGGGCTGGGGAGGACCGTGGGGAGAATGTCGGGAGGAGAAGAGAGGCTCTCTTCACACTCTACTGAGTACACAGACTTTGGAGACGAGAAACAGACGGAGAGAGGCATTTCCAACCATCTTGCTGATCTGTGCACGAGTTCATTGAACTGTACAGCCTACCACCAGCCCCTCGTGTCACTCGGTGTCACTTAAAGATTTGCGCTTAAATGTTCAGCATAAATATCCTTCCTCCTTTTACCAATTTGACCAAGGATATAAAAATTAAGAGGAAATCCAAGAAACCTATATCTTTCAATGAGAGTGACCAGAAATGATTCTCTTCCCTGAAAGTTCTGTTGATTAGGAAAGATTTCTTGACAAGAGTGGACAGAGCAAATTTTAGGTTTGATTTGAACTTTGAGTATATGACATATTTCTTTTCTCTCTCCTCACACTCTTTCAAAGCAGACTGGTTGTTTGCAGAAATCACCTAACTTTCCTGTGTTCTTCCAGGATAGTTCTAGAACCCAGGATTGCTGTATCTTCTTGACCACAGTTTGTCCTTTTCTCTGCAGCCCTTCCCTCTCCAGGGAGGACTCGACCTTGTGCATGATCTACCCCAGTGACAGGCACCATACCACACAAAGTCACTTATTTGTGTCACCATTTTCGGCCCCTCTGAAAGTTGCTTTTAAATGCATATTGTTTCAAATGAACTATACAGCCTAGAACCAAACCATTTTAAAATGGCCTATTAGGACTGGGCGTGGTGGTACATGCCTTTAGTTCCAGCAGAGGTAGGAGGATCTCTCTGAGTTCAAGGTCAGCCTGAGACTACATAGTGAATTCCAGGTCAGCGTGGGCTAGAGTGAGACCCTACCTCAAAAAACCAAAAAATAAAATAAGAATAAAAAAAATAAATTAAATAAATGGCCTGGTAAGAGTGATTCTGCTCTTACCCTTCAGGTTTGTAAAATGCTGAGTTATTTTATGGCAGTTGAAATAAAGCCAGAATTAACTTAAAAATGAAAGAATCCTGAGCTTGGATGGCAGATTGGAATTCTAGACTTTGCTCTTCCATTGATGGCGCTCAGCTGATTCTTTCCTTCCAACCCTCACAAACATGGTAAAACTTTGAGACTATAAATCAGACCAGCCTGAGCTGCAGAGTAAGACCTTGTCTCAAACCCAAACCAAAACAAAACCAGATGGTATTGTGAGTGACAAGCCCTTAACTTGTGCTCAGTTGAGTTGTTCTTTGGACTATAAGTGAGCAAACTGATAATTAAAATAATAATTGGGGACTGGAGAGATGGCTCAGGGGTTAAAAGCGCTTGTTTGCAAAGCCTGCTGGCCCAGGTTCTATTCCCCAGTGCTCATGTAAAGCCAGCTATGCAAAGTAACACATCCATTTGGGATTTTTATCTCTTTATCTTTCTTTTCCATAAATAAATGGAACATTTAATAATAATGACATTTCTTGGAGCGAGACTTATGGAAGAAGTGCACACAGGTGTATTCCTAATGCCAAGCATATCTGATGGCTTTCCTATAAGCAGCACAGCTGTTTGCTTGTTTCAGACTATCATTTCCCTGATTGCTTGATTAAGGGCATCTTTACTCAACACATTTGAGACTATAAATTAGCTAGGACTGCTAATAGAAAACATAGTATGCTATGTGATAAATTCCATAAAAATTATTGTAAAAAGTAGTTCTATAGGAATTTTAAATAGAACCACTCAGAATGTTCTAAAATTCTTGAGTATAGAGCCAGGGATATTGGCTTACACCTGTAAAACCAGCACTTAGGGGGCCGAGGCGGTAGTATCATATAGTGAGTTCCAGGCCAGCCTAGGCCTTGCTGTCTCCAAAGAACAAAAAACAAAATATCGTGAAAAATCTTGTGTATATGTCATACATTTCTGTTGTGTTTGAAACATAAAATATTCTCTGCCTGATAAAATATTTAGTGGATATATCTTTCAAATTCAGAGTAGAGTGATTTTATTTGGTCCAGGTCTTCTTAAAATACCTTTTATCGAGTACGTACCAATTGTGTGCCAGGCACAGTTCCAGATACGGCGCTAGGCCATTGTGCAGGGCTGGGAGGTTCCGGCACTGTAGCAGTCAGGTCTAAGTGGTGAGTGCTCAAAGTCCTATGTCACTCTGCAGAAATGTGGGCCCGGCCTTGCCAGACCTTCCATTTAGTTGAGAGACAGGAAATTCACATTTTTATAGATATTTCCTGATTTTTTAAAACAGTTCAGGCTAGCTACAGCAGCTTAGGACTTTTGCCTTATATACTCAACTGTTTCATTCTCACAGCATTGATACTATTGCACAGCTAACAAGGACCTAAGAGGAAATCTCCCTGCGTATCTTACTCCATACTTCTCTGCCCCCTCCCTGCTCTTCTACACTAGTGGGAGGGAGTGGGGGTTCAGTTAAAGACAGGCCCCCACAAAATCATCAGGTCATACAGTGCTGGCCCGTGGAGTGTTGTCTTCTGGTGACTTACAGCATTTGTGAAATTACCTATAACTTGAAGGTATTGGTGACTATAAATATCAAACAAAAGGTTCGTCACCTTCGCTCAGATTTCTTCCTTCAACCCCATGGTCCTTCTAGAAAAGCTTCACAGATACTCTAGATCATTTGCAGCGTTCTTTGGGATTCCCAAAGAGTAGCAAATGCATCAGTGGCCTAACCTTTCCAGAGAGAAGAGGAATGGGTAGTTTTTAGAATCTACTCAATATTTAATCACTTTTATTAAAATTCTAAATGAACTTTGTGGCCTGAAGGAGTTAACACACCTCCCAAACCTGCCTTTAGCTGGTGGGATCAGGCCGTTCCTGTTGCTGCTATCCACAGCTATAAACTTGTGCAGGAATACTTGGGCGCAAGATCACTCAAGAAGAATTGTATTGCTTGCTCAGTCATATATTTTGATCTTTATTGCAAATAGTTCGTTCTCGTGGGAGTTGGGGATTAGCCTTGCTTTTAATGTAAAAAGTGTATCTGTGAGGGGAAAAATATAAAATGAACATAGATTTTTAATGGCAACTTTGATTCTTAGCATTCACTTCACATGCATTTTTCATTCTGAACTTTTAAACAGTTTGGAGAAACATATGAGAGATTTGTGAACAAGGGCAAGAGAGGGTCAAATGTATCAAATCCTCGGATTCCAGCAAGTGTAGGATTTGTGGAAGAGCAGAGAGGCACACATGCACTGGGAATGTGAATGGAAATCAACCCTCACGTTGTAGAGTCTAAGAAGTGAGTATGCCCTGCCATGGCAAATGTCTGAGGCGTTTGTCTTCTTAATAAATTAAGAAAATATTAAAATAAACATTAATTTTATCAGTCTGCGTTTTCCCTCAGCGGATGAAAGTGTTTTCAGGAAAGATCATAAAAGAATCTATGGTAGCTCAGAGAGGTTAAACTCAACAGTTGTTTTCTTTGAAGTCCCTGGCCATGAGGTTAATTGCCAGAACTGCTTTTGGAAAAGGTGGTAACAATTTAACAAGACTGTACAACGGCAGGGACTCCGATGAATATCAGGTGTTTGCAGATGTTTTTTTCCTAATAGGAAAGGGGGTGGCGAGAGGAGGCCAAACAGAATAAGAAACAGGGAAGAGAGGGGCCTGAATAAAGTCCCAACTAAACAGCCAATAATTCTTTGTTTGCTTAGCCAATCATCCTGTAATTGGCCAGGAGGTTAATAGGAGTCTATTGATTGGTCGGGAGGATTGCTTACTGTGGCTATTTTTACAGTACGCTCCCAGACAGAAGGCTGCAGTTCCTGGAGCTCTCGTTCCTACTCTGATTTATGAAACTGATCAGGTTACTGTTGGCAGTTTATGTTTTAAGTGTTGCCTTCTGGGTCTTTGCTGCTTACGGGCCTGTGTGCTACTTCTCATCATTCATTGTGGTCATTTGAATAGGTAAGCTTATTTATGACCTACCGAAGTAGGACTACATTAAAAATAATAACTGCCACCCACATGGACTGAGAAGTGGGAACCGTCACAGGCAACGTGTGACAGAGCCCTCCCTGCCTGCTTTCCTTCTAGAAAGCCTGGCAGTGTGATCTGCCTTCATCAGACATGCTTCTCAGCTCTCTTCAACAACTGCCTCTGATTGATTACACGTCCATTTGCCTTTGGGTAACGTCTATCATTAGCTTAGCTATGTTAGCTTGGATATGTGAGGGTGAAGGAAACAGAGGCCACATTTAAAATGTCTTCCACCCACCAGGCTCCCTCTGGAACTCATGATGGGGCTCTTTCTTCTATCTTAACCCATCCTGACCTGGCCTTGACCTTAGCATCACTCATAAGGTTTCTTACCTCATCAGATCATTTCTCGCTTGCTAACCACTAGAAATCCACCCCGTTCCTCAAGTCCTTGCTTTTCCGCCCTGTTCAAACCTTCCTTGGTAGTTGAGAGCCCCGACCCCAACCCTGAGCCTAGTGGAAAGGGACCAAATCTCTCCTGGTCAGCACGTGATAAGGCCCTTGAGTCACAGACAGTTGGATCTCACACACTCCCGAGTCATTGAGACTACACTGACCACAACTATTACTGTTACCTGATGCTGCGACCCACTATTTATGGCCTCTTTGGTTTCTCCCAGACTTTCTTCTCCTTTAAAAGTGAAGGGCCCATGCAGATCCCCTCCTTGTATCTGTGGGCTTCGTCATTCAGTGGTAGTGGTTTGGGACCCTGGGATGCAGGTCCCAGGCTTTCCAAGCTCCAGTGCTCCTGCAGCCTGGGGACTCCTCTCAAAATGCACCAGGCTTTCTGACAAGCAGCAGCCCTACAAAGTGACAGTTCAAGAAGGGCGGGGGTCGGGGCAGAGAGGAGAGTGGGCAAAGTAGACCCGTTTTTCTAGAAAGGACTAGAAATTGGAAGAAGATAGGTCTGCTGTGGCTTGTATGCCTTCGGCCCACTGCAGATCTAAAAGCAAGCGGTACATGGAGGAGGAGGGATGAGAACAGACCTGGTCTATGATTATTCTGTCCTGGCTGCGAAGCTTATCTTACAGAGGAAAGGTGGGGAGACCACAGCCTCCTCTGTACTGTAGGCTGTTTTGTTGTTGTTGTTGGAAAAGTTCATTGAAATAATATTTGACATACTTATCCAAAAAAAAGAACAAGATTGCTAGATTAGCTAAAAAACTGGTTAATGTACATAGCAAAAAAACCCAAATTATCTTTTTTAATATTTTTATTGACGATTTTCATACATATATTTTGGTCATCAGCTCCCATTCCTTTTTCTGATCCCCTAACACTGGTCCCCTCCTTTTCCCCTTCCTCTCTCATCCATGATGACAAGCTGAGGGCTCGCTATTACGCAGGTCTTACTCAGGCAGCAACAGTTGCTGTGAGGTCGTGAATGCAACCTTACGTCCTGCAGACTGCGTTTCCTAGCACTCCTCCCCATCCTCTGCTTTTGCATTCCTTCCAGCCCCTCTTCCACAGTGTTCCTGGAGGGCATGCTAGAGATGTCTCAGTGCCTAGCATCCTCAGTAACTTGATGAGTCTTGAGCCTTCCCAGGAGTCACCGCCCTCTGCAAAAGCAGCTTCTCTGAGCAAAGGTGAAAGCAGCTCTGATCTCTGGGCATAAACGCAAATATTTAGAGAGCAGCTTGATGGGAACATCATATCCATGCGTTCAGATAGTACTTGCTTCCTTCCCTGGAGCCTATGACTTCCCAGCCTTGGCCTTTTCTCAGTGTTTGCAGGGCCAGGCATGAATTCCCTCCTGTGGAGCAGTTGCTCACCCCTCTAACACACAGGTCACTGTTGCACCTCTGGGCACATCTTGCCTGGCTGGTTGGTTGTGCAGTTTCCAGGGTCCACTGCTGGTTAGGATTATTGAGGACTGTTTCTCCCAGCAGCCTGCATAGCATTTTCCAACACTAATTTCTAGCCACAAGGTATGAGGCTCCTAGTTCAATCCTACAACAGAAGCATGGGGTGTCTTCAGCAATAGGGTCTTACCATCCTATTGCTGAAGACACCCCATGCTTCAGTGGGAAACCAAGAACACTGGTGACAACCTGTATTGTTTTGGGCACCCCAGGGGGCTTCCCTGAGGTGTTCCACTGGGAAGTGTCCCACTTCTGGCTCTGGGACTTTCTTTGGTATTTTTTCTTTTGTTTTCGAGGTAGGGTTTCATTTTATTACAAGCTTACTTGGAACTCACTCTCTAGCCCAGGCCTTGAACTCATGGTAGTCCTCTTACTTCAACTTCCTGATCTCAACACTTTTAATCCCAGCCCTGGGGACGCAGAGATAGAAGGATCACTGAGTTTGAGGCCAGCCTGGGTCTACAGAGAGAGTTCCATGTCAGCCTGGGCTAGAGTGAGATCCTACCTCGGGGGAAAAAATAAACAACAACTTTCTATCATTCTATACACTTCTTACAGTTTTCTTGCCCTCTTGATCTTACCAGCTCTCAAAAGAACTTTCAGCATTTTCTCTCCTCTGTCAGTTGTATGTGGAGCCCCCTCTTCCTGTGGACTCTACAAAGAGGACTTGTCTCCTGCCTCCATGACCTCTCGTTAGAAATCTGCTCTAATTGTAATATCAACTCTTAGGAGAATCTTCCCAAGGATTCCAGCTAACCTGCTGTTATAATGTGGCACTGCGGGGCAGGCTGCTGTGACCTGTCTTTTAGCATGTGACTGGATCCAAAGAAGTCAAGATGAGCAGTTAGTTCTGGGGTACCAAGTCCACTTCCAGTTCTACCAGCCTTTGAGGGTATCATTCTTGCCTTTCTTTCTGACTCTCATATAGGCAAGATTACCTCTGCTCTGGTTTCTTGCTTTTTAAATCATTTTTACTGTGAATATCAGAGGGAAAGAGATGACTCAATATACCTCATAGATGCTACCCAGGGGGTTGGGGAGATGGCTCAGCAGTTAAAGGTGTTGCTTGCAAAGCCTGCCGGCCCCAGGCCCAATTTGTACCCACAAAGTACATGCATCTGGAATTTGTTTGCAGTGGTAAGAGGCCCTAACCCACCCATTTTCATATTCTCATTCTCTCTGTCTCCTTCTCTCCCCTTTCACCTGCTTGCAAATATAAATATATTTTTAAAAACATGCTACCCACAAAATCTCTCCAACTTCATACCAAATCTCACTGTAACACATTTCTGTTTCCTTAATTTAGAAATGACAACTTGTTCCTTTTAAACATATAATCCAAAAACCTGAGGCCCAGGGGAGGATATTTGAAATGTCTTCTCTCTGCAGGCATGCCTTTGGTGGGAACGTAAAGAGGTCAAGGTCTTACTTGGAGCTCAAGCTGGTCTTAAACTCTCAATTTTCCCGCCTTGGCTTTCTGAGTGCTGGGATTACTGTCATTGTATGCCTTTAAAATCTTTGTGTTGCCTTTAAAATATTTTTAGTAATTTTTGATTTGTTTTCCTTTTTAAAAATTTTATTTTATTTAGCAAGTAGAGAGAGAGCGCGAGAATGGGCACACCAGGACCTCTAGCCGCCGCAAACAAACTCAGATGCATGTGTCACTTTGTGTATCGTGGGTACTGGAGAGTCGAACTTGGGTTGTTAGGCTTTGCTGGCAAACGCCTTAACTGCTGAGCCATCTCTCCAGCCCTTGATTTGTTTTCTTAAACTTCACTGTTTACATCATTATCAGCTTTTGTCAACTCAGCAGCATTCATAATCAGATTTTAGGTTTTTGTGATGTGGTGATCTATAAATTTGTATGTTCCCATTTAGGGGTAGAATCTGCTATTTGCTTTAAAAAATTAACAAACGCCACCATCACCAAAATTGGACAGTCCATGCTCTGAAAACAGCCACTTTCAATGTCTCCTTGCTTTAGCCTCCTTTCAACTATCCAATCGCTTAGAGAGGGGCGTCGGGGCCCACCTCCCCAGACCACCTTGCTCTCGAGATGACCTTTCCATGAGACACGGGTCATGCTGTCTTCCTTCTGTTTTGTTTTGTTATGAGCAAACTTGTCCTTAGCTGGAAAAGGGAAGAAAAGAGAAAGGAAAGAAAAAGGCTGGGAAAGGAAGGAGGAAAAGAGGGAGGGAGAAAAAAAAAGAAAAAAGGGAATATTGTAAAGATTATTAAGCAATAGTTTGAGCAAATGTAGTATTTGGAAAAGTGAGTGTTTTCAAAGTTTTGAGTGCTGATTGAACCATGACATATTCCTCTTTTCTGGGGAGAACTCATAGAGATTTTTTTTTTATAGCAAATTTCTGTGATTTGCGTTCCATAGTTCTAAAACAAACTGCCACCAGAGCTTCCAGTTTTTCTCACTTGTTGTTTTGGGCCACACTTTGTACCCAGGAGTCCAGGCCAGACTGCCTTCACTCCAGACACTCCTCTGCCTCAGCCTCCCAAGTGCTGGGATTCCAGGGGAGCCTCATGTAGCCCACCTAGCATGACCTCAGTTTACCACCAGCATATTTATTATCCAGTGGGTTGGGCATAAAAAGAAATAAAATGATTCCAAGTGAAGGCCCTGGCACTAAACAAATACATTTTCACTTCTTCAAGTGTTCATTCATCATTTTGATCCAGTGCCCATGGGTTTTTGTTTGTTGGTTGGTTGGTTTTAGCTTCCAGAAAGCCAGAGATTGCGTTATAAATGTGGGCTTTTCTGTGTATGCTTTCTTTAAATGGTCTTTTCAGTAAGAAATGGTGACTTGTAAACAATCCAGAGAAATTTCACTAACATCAAGGAGAGCTTTGGCATGAGTCACTTGTGAACTGACCACAATGACTCCATGTTCCTATATGAATAGAGGTATAGGAAGCTGCTTGCATGTGCTATGCATGTATAAATTAGAAAGCATCACCTGCTGGAGTGATGGCCCATTGGTCAAGGCACTTGCCTAAAGTATCTCCTCATGCCAGGGCACGCATTACCAAAACTTTAGGACAAAATAGACACTTTAATAAGGGCACAACTTGTAAATCTTAGTAAACTTATCAAATAGTAGTGGGGCAACCGAAAAGATATATTTATAGGAGAACTTGAACTGGGACAAGAAAGCACCTGAGGCTTTGGTGGCATCATGAAGTATTTGTGCTTTATTTACTTAGAATTCATTGCTTTATCTAGAACAAGAGAGCATTCAGAAGTGGATCATTCACACTTAGATTTTGTTTTCCTTAATTGAACCACGCTTTACTTACAAGTTAGGGTGATAACGGGGGTGCTGAGCAAGGGTAATATTTAGTTTGAATCTTAACACACAGTTGCCACCCAAGGCTGAATTTTCACATCTGTCTAGAAGCAGCCCTCTCTGGTATTTGTCAGTGAGCAAGAGAAAGATGTTGGCTCTCAGATAACAGGCATTCGGTGAACTGGCGACAGTCGTGCAAGCGAGAAACGTTCAAATGACTTCAGCTCTTTCCAGCTTCATTATGTCAGGCTGGCAGATCACATATGGCATTATGGAAATCAGCAAATGAAAACCATATTGATCTGCATTGAGAACAAATGTAAAAAAGGTGGTCGTGGGGAGGAGCGGAGAGAGGAATGCTTTCCTGGTCAACCTGATAGGCCCTCGCTAAGGCCTTTTAATCATTTATTAACGTGACCCCCTCCCTCCCTCTCCGCTCGGGTTACCTCAGCCACACAGCATCCTGCTCCATTTATCTTTTAATGTTTCCTTTATTTAATTTATTTTTAAGCTCTAAGTTATACTCTTATTTCAGAATTGAGTTTTACTTTTCATGGGATTGTTTTTAAGTGACTTAAATGACTTTTCCCAACAAGCTCACCAGGCATTCAAAGGAAGCAAAGCATTTGCTGAGATTCACCTATCAGCGAATAATTTACTTGGTATGCACCACAGCCCAGAGCAGAGAGACAGAGAGAGCCGGCCAGCCAGACACAGTAACAACAACACCAAAAAAAATGTAAAATCGGACTTGTTCCTGAGCCTGATTCTCTGATTAAGGTTCGGGTCAACGTTATTACCTTGAAGGTCTCCTCTTCAAGGTTTGGAATTCAGCCTGGCCAAATGACTTCCAGTCTAAACCTGGAATCATGGTCGCCTCTCCTTTCTTTCCCTTTCAGTCTGTGGCTTCAGAGAGATGGTGGCGTTTCTTTTCTCCTGTTTCTTGTGGGAAAACTTAGAGCAGTGTTCGGTCTGCCAACATGAGGTCGAGAAACGGAAGCGTGTGGCTTGCGGAGGGTTGTTCTGGGCTTCCCATCTGGGGTGGGGGGCACCCTTGCCCCTCACACTGGCTCCCCCTCTGCACCTCCCACCCCATCTCCCTGGTCATGTTTATGTTCAGGCTCAGCCTTTGGTAAGATTTCAGAGGCTGTTTTTTATTTTCTTCTTTTAATATGGAACTGCGTCCTTTGTAGTTGATGAGTAACCTGGGGATGGAGTCCTTGGGAGACTAATTAGTCCTATAACAGTATCTCTCTAGCCTGCATTGGGGCTGAAATAACTCCTGGAAGAATCACGTGACTGTGAATATAAGTCAATGCCCCAAAGCTGGTATGTGCAGACCAGTTCCATGACAGACTCCCTCTCAAAGTATTCTGATAATTGAATATTTGTAAGATTTTCTTTTTTCTTTTTGAAACCACTTTCTTTCAAAAATGGATGCTACGACATTTAAATGACAGAAACATCTCTGGGAAATTTAGCAGAGAGTTCTGGAATAGATGATCCTAACAAAATAACAAACATGTCCATGGCTGGGTGCTGTGGGCGATCAGATCATTGAATGTTGTCTCTGCTCTGGACTCTCTGAGGGCCATTTGGGATTGATTATTTTTAACTTTGCTTTCCTGTTTCTCTGCTTTCCCAGTGCATCTTGGGGGACTATCTCTGATTGATTTGGGTATCAAAAGATGCCCAATGTGTAGATCTAATTTATCTAAATAGAATTCCAGAATTTTATTTCATTTTGGGTCTCCCCGGAGACTCGAAAGAGATATTCAATATTTGAAAAGTCCATGTCTGAAATCTGTCCTCTCCTTTCTTGTTCTCGCCTCCTCATTGATTTCGGAGACTCACATTACTAGCCCACTTTGCTTTCTGGGCTCTGCATCCAACAGTGCATGACTTAGAGCAGGGGTGCTGTCTGGGGAGGACCTCCGCCCCTTGTTTGTTGCAGAAGAGCAGAACGGGAAACAGTGAGTGGACTGTGCACACACGCTCTCCCTCTCTGTCCCTTTCTCTCCCTGCCTGCTTTCTGCACTCTTCCCTCTCCTTCTCTTCCTCTCTTCTCTCTCTCTCTCCCCCCCATTCCCAATGGGAGTGTTGTTTATAGAGCATTATAATTTATAACTGAAGAGAGTGGATTTAATTTCAGTGGAGAGGCTCGCCAGCAGGGCGCCAGCCTGCAATCATATGAATCAGCAAGCTGCAAACTCTATTGAATGGAAAGTATTATCGCTGGCCACAAACGGACACTGTTTCTCCTAAACAACTCCCCCGGTGCAGGAAGACCTTGTCTTCATTCATCTACTTTACATATCTCCTTCTCTTTTAATTCTGCCATTTCCTAAAAGTGTTTTCTCTTTAGATTGCAACTTTTCTCTAACTACCTTGTTTCCTGACCCAGTGCTGGAGACTGCTCTTGTATATTTCGGACTGATTGGATATCTCTTCTGTCTGATTCCTTACTGTGGGATTTGAGTTTTCCATTTGCTTCTCCTTCCTGCATACGATTCTTTTTTTTTCTTTTTAATGGGTGCTGTTAAACACGCAAATAAGCCTATGATATACCATTAGCATTAATACTGTAAAAGCTAGTCAATTTCAATCACCTAAAGTTTTTATTTAACCATGGATATTTTGTTTTTACTCTGATTCCTTTTCCTTTACATCCGAAGGAAGATTTGTTTTCTTGTCTCACAAACATCTGGGGGATGATTTCTTATTTCTTTCCACAGCCTAACAAATGCCTTGTAATGTTAGTGGTTTTACCTCTGTCACATTTTCCTCAAAGGCTTCGGTTGGGTTTTAGGGAGCGTGATAGGGTATGCTCACGACTTTGTGGTTGGTGTTTATTTTTTGATTTAACCCAACATCGACTGCTTTAATGTAGTTAAACTAAATCTCTGAGTCATTTTAAAAATCAAATTAGACTTAACATGGCTGGTACCTTTTTCAGAAGTGTTTTCCTGAATTCATTCTTGTAGCTCTGTAATTGTTGGGAATGTTGGTAGCGAATCTTTGAGATTAGACAGATCACACTAATATTATATCAAATATCAGGTTATCTTCTTCCAGACTTTTAAATAATTTAACACTCATGTCTTAACAAGAAAATTCAAGTCTCACAAAGAGCCAGTTAACTGACATGGATATTTGTCAACGGAGGGAGAACAGCCCATGAGGCAGGAGGTTTCTCTGATGTCAGAGCATGGCCATGTCTATTTAAAATGAGAGTCTTATAACTTAAAAAAAATACTAACAAATACACAAGCTGGGGAATTACAAAATGCTCAACGCAGCTCCTTGATATGGAGTTCACATTTGATCGTAAGAAAGAAATATATCTCTTCTTGTATATATCAGGGGAAATCATACATCAACTTGTATATTTTGTTGACACAATTTAACAAATAAAAGTATATATAACCATAATTTTTCCCATTTCAAGCATGAAGTTGTGAATTCATATATATTCATAAATTGTGTCCTTTGAAGCCTAAGAATAGAGTTATAGTCTTCACTGCCTCAGTTAGAATTTTTTTAACCTTGGATTACGCAACAAGAATTATACATAGGAACAGAAAATCAATATGTTTACCTCTGCTTATTTTCAAAATTAAATGTTGCTGCAGTTTGAGATCAGAGAAGGTATACCCAGTCTCCACTTTGAAATGTTCCCTTTGATTTAGTTTTAAATTCCATCTGTGGGTGGATGTTACCTTTAACAAAAATTAATTATCAACAAAAAATTTTCAGTTTTTCCCTTAAGCATTAGTACATGAAAACGTGAGAAGTAAGCTTGTGAGGCAGCTTCAGGGGAGCTTCTCTCCAAGTCCTTTTATTCTGAGTTCAAGACTAGTTGGTAAGTAAACCTGACACATTATGCATACATTTTTATTAAACTCTGATATGTAAATTATATATATATATATATATATATATCATATGCAGAAGTTCTGTATGTCTTTAGCATCCTTGAAGGGGTGGAGAGCTAGTGTGGCCCACTCATGTGGCAGGGTGGAATGAACCCAGCATTCTAGCACTTTCTAACAGTCATGCAAGGCCTCCAGAGGGAAACCCTTTGTCTTTCTACTTGAAATATGTGTGTTTTATTTTAATGTTTTGTTTTATTTTGGTCTAAAACATGTTTCTCTCTATCTGAAATGTAATGTTTGCAAGACAAACGTAGTCTTGCAACACAAACATTTGTGCCTCATTCTGAGTAATTTCTATTTTAAAAGCCTACCATAAAAGCTCAAATCTCAATCCTAGAACAGAAAATTTTTATTTACCTGTGTGATAGTTTCTATAAACTAGTGCTCACAATTTAAATTAATTCCTTTGAGAATTTTATGCAGTGGAAGTAACAGTATATAATACTTATCTTTAAGTAAAATATAAACATTAAAAATAGACTCATCTATAAATAAATTTGCCTAAAATATTTACATGTTAATAGAGTCAAAGATTTCAGTTAAGTGGGGACTTTGAGGGTTTTTTGCAAAAATATTGCATGCTGTACCTGACTTCTTAACACATTATCTGCTTTCTTGATCAGAAAACCTTTATAAGAAATATTCTGAGGACATTTTTTACATTTTTCTAGGTAACCTTGTGAAAGTCCCACCCCTGGTAAATACGTGCCCCTGAAGCTATTACTGTGGGCTTTCTTGGCGGTGACTGGCATTCCCAAGCACTGCTTTAATAGAAGGAATCCGGCAGTCTGTCGTGGCACAAGTGCCCGTCACCAAGCAGCTGCACAGCGTGCTTGAGCCGCAGCTGGGTCACTTTGACAGCAGTGAGCAGAGTTGCTCACGTTGGTTTTGGATGTGAACTATCAGGGCTGTTGTCTTTTCCGTTCCCAAGCCTCCCCCGCTTCCCTGTTCAGTGCCTTGGGCCGAGGACTTGGCTGATTCTGCTCACTGCCCTGTGAGCACTCCAGCTGTGACCTTGAAGGCTGAGGGGTTCTGGAGGGGAAGACCTGACTGGTGTCTGCATTTCTCACTTTGGGGGGCTTTGATGTATTCTCACTGCTGATATAAATGGAAGTTGGGGGGTCAGAGTGAGAGGCAACTGGCTGGCAGTGACAGATTAAAATATCTCTGACCCACAAAAGTAACCAAGTGCCCATATTTCTTCATTTATCATAATTAATACCTTGTATTTCCATTGACTTTGATAAAGTGGCCTTCCTCTTTCCACCCGCCCCACCCCCTTTCCTCTGTTAACTTGGGGAGAATGCAGGAGATCTCCAGTTAGAATATGCTCCAGATGATGGAGGCTAGCATGTCTTTCACAGTTGGGCTGCTGAGCATGTTAGAATGGGTGTTGCGTGGCTCTTGGGCTACTTCACTGTAGCAGGACGGGCAGTCTAGGAACAGCATGAACTCTGAAGCTTTGGCTGTCAAGTGAGCCCTCGGCTTTTTATAAATG
>PVHP010028311.1:0-23216 GCA_004024765.1 Zapus hudsonius | reverse complement strand
TGGTCTCTATAGGACCTTCCTAAGCCTTCCTCATGAACACAACTATTAGGAGGAAATCCTACTTGCCTGTTGTGCTCGTAGGACCGACATCCTACTAGTCACAGAGAAACCAAACTCCTCCTAGAAGCCTTGTCACATCGGGCCTTTGGCTTGTTTGGAGGATGGACTTGCCTACTGTGGATTTTCCAGGCACTAGAGTTTGACCTCACAGGATGAAGGGAGATGATGGGGAACATGCAGGCGGCTTTTGCATGTTTTCCCCTCCCCTTTGTGCTTTGATTGTGTCCCCGGTGAAGTCCATTCTTCTCTATAGAGAACAAGCCCTGCTCTGGAATAGTAAGTTATGGTAAGTTCAGCGGAGTGAAAGAGCAAAGCAGGAGTGAGCGTTTCAAGAAGCCAAAAGCACAGCAAATTTCAAGTTCCTCCTTTGTTAAAAAGAAGTTGACATCAGTTATTTCTTCCTGAAGGGGTTACATTGGCTTGCATCTTTCGGAATAGTCATCAGCTGGGATGGCTTAGGGCTTTGTCCTCTCATTTTCTGTATGTTGTTGTTGAGAGAGAGAGAGGGAGGGAGGGAGAGAGAGAGAGAGAGAGAGAGAGAGAGAGAGAGAGAGAGAGAGAGAGAGAGAGAAAGAGTCCCTTGAGCCCCATTTGTTGGAGTCATTTCAGCTCTATTGCTTCCTGCTCAAATATGTCAGGAACATGAGGAGAACACATGATTATTGCTTCATGACCTTGAATATTTATTTAGGGCATGATTTAATGCAATGCAAGCTGTAGATTACTGGGACATGGGAGTATTTTAGTAAGCACAATGAGAACATGTGATATCTGAATATATGTGTAACTACAACATCAAAGTCCAAGGCACTTTACAAAAGGACAAAGCTGTTGATTCGTCAATAGGACAATATATCTTCTTTATTTTATTTTTTTGTGCATGGGTGCATGTATGTTTGTGTGCATGTGTGTATATGCAGGTATATGTGCATGTGTGTATGTGTGTGTGGTGTGTGTATGTGTGTGTGTATGATGTATGTGTGTGTGGTGTGTGTGTAGGTCAGAGGACAGCTTTGGGTGTCATTCCTTTTAGACCACCTTTATTTTGAGAAAGGATCTCTCATTGGCCTGCAGCTCACCAAGGAGTCTACACTAGCTGACCAGTGAGGCTCTGCCTCCACCTCCCCTGCACTGGGATTATAAACATGTGCCACTATGCCCGCCTTCTTAATGTGAGTTCTGGGGATTGAACTTGTGTAAGGCCGCACTTTATGGAGTTGTGTCCCCAGTTTCTCGCTTCCTGTTCCCATGACAAGGTAGCAGTTTCTTCAGCCATAGCCAGGACATCATGCTTCTTCAATAGAAACTTCTGCACAGAATAAGCATAAAGAAAACCTTGGTCAGGCCATGGTTGGTTTTGGGGATTGGATCCATCCAGGGCATGGTAAGCAGTTGCTCTACCACTAAACTATATCCTCAGGCAGCTAGATTCTAGGTTGTTAAATATGGAAAGGTTTGGCAAAACATTTTGCATAATTTCTCCCTAACCAGTCAACCTGCCATTTTCAATTAGCCCATAATATATAAGGGTAATGTATATGCAGTTCAGAATTCATGCACAGTCTCAGGCAAGGCTCCATGACCATAGCTTGAAATCCAGGAAGTATCTCTGTATCTGAAGCTATGACAGTGACCTCTTCTAATTATTTCCTCTACAGATCCCTGGACTAACTATAATGTTATAGTTGGTTTTAGACTGAAGTTTCTTTGGAGGCAGGGATTTTTATCTCCAGTACCCAACACAGTTGGTACATAGTACCTTAGTGCACATTTATGGAGTAATATAATACATGTATAGTTTCATTTCCATCTATCATGGTAGAGTTGCTCAGAGGGTACTTGGAGTAAATTCCATTTTATACTAAATTCTGCATGTAGACCAAGCAGCTCAAGGGATGAGGACCCAACCTATGGGTCTTGATAGGCCTGAATATTAGGCTGTGGTAAACCTTAGCTCAGATGGTAGTCATGGAGGATACTCCTTATGCCTCTACACCAGCTTCATAGTCACTTACCTCTGACCCATACGTGCCTCCCCCCTCCTCCACCCCAGCTCTCTTCACTTTATATACATACATACTTTGGGGGGGGGTGCTTTGTTTTTTCTATCCCATCTATCCATAAAGTGTGATTATTTGAAAAAACTCCCTAAATAGACTAAAGGCTATAATATTACATATTTTAAAAGACAACTCCTTTTAGGATTTAATATTTCAGAACTATAAAGCCTAAATATAGTTGGTCCTAGCTTTGCTATGAGTGTATTTCATTTATTCAACAAAGATCAACTACTTTTTGCCTTCCTGGGGTCCAAAGTTGTGCACTAGGTAGAGAGATAACAATGCATAGGTCTGGGCTGGAGAGATGGCTCAGCGGATAAGGCGTTTGCTTGAAAAACCTAATGACTTGAGTTCAAATCCTCCTACCTCTGCCTCCCAAGTACTGGAGTTGCCTGGCTGAGAGGTGCATTTTCATGGCTACCAAAAGTCCCTATTATCCAGGACATGGAGAAACCAATCTTCCTTCCTCGATAACCCTATGGTAGTAGTTCAGAAATATGAGCTGGACTTGAATTTCTTTTCCTCTTGTTAGATGTTATGGGAAAAAAAAGAGCAAGTTTGATTTTTTCCCAGGACCCTGAATTGTCTCCCTTTTCTCCAACCACTGGCTCTTTAGCTTGAAGCTGCCAGACAGGAATGGCTAACCACCTCCAAGTGTTTGGTAATCACCTTTGTTCTGTGTGCTCAGATGAGAACCTATAACCCACCTCAGAGCCAGGCAACGTGGTGGTACATACCTTTAATCCCAGCACTCAGGAGGCAGAGGTAGAAGGATCGCTGTGAGTTCAAGGCCAGCACAGAACTAGAGTGGGTGCCAGGTCAGCCTGGGCAAGAATGAGATCCTACCTCGAATAACCAAAAACCAACCAACCAAACAAACAAACAAAACAAATAGAAAATACCCAACCCACCCCAAACTCCTCAATGCTCCATTTCTACCACGATTTCCTCAGAATTCTGCCAAAAGTAAAGAAAATCATGGCTTTACTCTTCACTTCAAACTGGACTCATGAAGTCAAGCACTTACTGGACCAGAGAATGACTGGGCAGCTACTTTAACTTTTTGAAGGACTGCCAGTTTTCCACTGGAAGTGCATTCATTTACATTGTCACCGACTTTGTGCAAGGGTCCTAATTTCTCCACATCCTCTCATGAGTTTTGAACGGACTTAATCACAGGATGAGGAAGTGGTCTTTCTCTGAAACATTTTCCTCTTTCACATGTTCAGCTTTTGCTTTCACACACAGCCTACGCACAAAATGACTAGGAGGAAGGACAGTACAACATGACACAAACAGAAATTCCAGTGGCCTCCCAGACGACCATGAGCCACTCCCCTGCTCAGCCCAGTGAGTCGTTATTTGCCTCCCTGACCTCCAGGTGGACAGCTCCTGCCCACTCGATGCCTGGGAAGATGACCGACTGTGAGTTCGATTATATCCACTCGCTGGCTCAGGATTACCTGCTCTATGTCCTGCAGGATCCGTCGCTCTGTTCAGCTCCCAGCAAAGCATCCAGACTGCTGCAAAAAGTTGCCTTCTCAGCCCAGAAAGAAGTTGAAAAGAATCTGAAACCATTATTGGAAAACATTGAGGTGACATCCATAGATAATGCCAGAGTCATCTTCAATCAAGTGATGGAAAAAGAATTTGAAGATGGTATCATTAACTGGGGGAGGATCGTGACCATATTTGCTTTTGGGGGTGTTCTCTTGAAGAAACTTCCACGAGAACAGATTGCCCAGGATGTGGACACGAACAAGCAGATTTCTTCTTTTGTGGCTGAATTCATAACGAATAACACAGGAGAATGGATACGGGAGAACGGAGGCTGGGTATGTGTGCTGGATTCTTTTTTTTACCCATTGTTCTTTACTATAAAATAGGAACGAGGAGACTCCTTGATAACTGAAACAAACAAGAAAATACCAAGCTAAGGGTTACATCTTCATCGTGGGGCTTGTCTTCAGAGCTTTTAATTCAAGTGCAAACTTTCTGGCTTGTTGTCAATGAATCCTAGAACTTTCTAGCTGGCCTTTCTCTAGTGGTATGAGTTACAGTAGTAAGGTCTCTATCCAAGGCGTCTTCAGACATTGTAGTACTTGCCTGTTGCCTGGGTTTTCATGAAGATGGAGAACTGGCACAGAAGGCGTTGGTATTCCATATTGTCATGTGTGGCTATTTTATTATGTTGTGAACGACAAGTGTACTTTTTGCAAGTCCTTTACTTGCAAATAGATATTTCTTTTCAGTTTTCTAATATAACAAACTCTAGGCTGTTAAAGCTTGGTGATGCAAATAGATACTGTATCACTAGGAGGAATGTTTTATCAAGTATATTTAAATAGAAATTCACTTTATTATCAGTGTTTCAAAACTGTAGAGACCTACGTTGGAACTCATGTTGGTAAGAAGCTTTTCAGATAGATGTATATGCTTTCCTGTGTATCCCAATATGATTAACATCGAGGTTTAAAATTTTCTATTTAATTCCATATTTGTTTATTGTATATGTATGTATGGGTGTGCCAAGGGTCTCTCGATGATGTAAAGGAACCACATACATGCACCGCTTTTTAAATCCAGATTTATATGGGGAATTGAAACCAGACTGGCAGGCTTTTGCAAACAAGTGCCTTTATCTACTGAACCATCTTCCCAGCCCCAATACTGAGGTTTTAACAACTGTTCTACTCCTATCTAGCCTGCTCCCCTCAACTCCCAGCTCTCACCTCTCTCAAGCAGTGAGCACTATTATTTATCATTGATGTGCAAGACATGCTTATTGAACATACTCATAGAAGTATACATTGCACTTGTTTTTCATTTTGAGATGACACCTTGCTGGGTTGCCGAGGCTGGCCTCCAATTCCTAGAGTCAAACGAGTCTCCAGCCTTCCAAGTAGCGGGACAATGGGTGAAGACGCTTAGGCTAAACTTACAGATGTCTTCCTCTTTTCATGCTGGGAATTGAAACCAGAGCCTAATGCATGTAAAACACACAAAATTATACTCTCTCAGCAGCTCGAGACTTCTTTGTGGTACATATTCTATATGCAGAAATGGTTCATGGGACCGGGTGTTGATACACACCTGTGATGCCAGTGTCTGGGAGGAGGAAGCAGGCGGATCAACTTTATGACCAGCCTGCCTAGTACTGAGTATTACATGAGATCCTGTCTCAAGTCCTCCCTCTGCCCCCCCTGCCAAAAACGTTCAGGCTCCTTACTCTACAACTTTTGTTTTTCAACCAAGGCTACTTAAAAGAACATTTTGAAGAGTGTGTTATGTATTCTGATGCATGTTTGTGCAGTCGAATAACTGACCATTTCCAGCCAGCGTACATTTAGGTTATTTCCAGAACTCGCTATTGCAAACAATGCTCCATAAACATATCTTCATGCAGCTTCCCTTGGGAGTGAGTATGTTTTCTAGGCTAGATTGTGAGTTATAAAACTACTTTGTCATATAGCCATTTTTTAAATTATGAGATTTTTTAAAAAAATATTTTATTTATTCATTTTCAAGCAGAAAGATACAGGAGATAGATGATGAGAGAGAGAGAGAGAGAGAGAGAGAGAGAGAGAGAGAGAACACCAAGGCCACCACCTTGTGGATCTGGCCTATGTGGGTCCTGGGGAATTGAACCAGGGGCCTCAGGCACTGGAGACAAGTGCCTTAACCACTGAGCCATATCTCCAGCCATGAGATTTTTTTTTTGAGGCAGGATTTCACTCTGGTCCAGGCTAACCTGGAACTCTGTAACCCAGACTGGGCTTGAACTCAGGGAAATCCTCTTCTAAGTGCTGGATTAAGGGCATGTGCCATCACACCCATTTTAATTTATAGATTTTTGCCCTCCAAAGTGGTTCTACTATGTCTACTATGTCTTACTCCTGTAAACAGCATGTTAGAGCATCCAGCACTTTCCTGGCACAAATGGGCTAACCCATATTTATTAGGATATATATATATATATGCTACATACATATGCACACATATTTTATATGTATACATACATGCATGCATACATACCTAGTTTGTCTTGTGTTACTTGTTTCCTTGGACTAGCAGATCTAAACATCATGTCATACTCAGCATTTTGTCATGTTTGCTGATTATAACTTTTTCCTTTCTTTGCTTGAATATATGTGTGCTCATATGCATGTGCACATGTGTGTGCAGGTGGAGGCCAGGAGTTGAAATTGGGGATCTTCCTCAATTGCTCTCTACTTTGCTTACTGAGATTGAGCTCACTGATGTTCCTGAGGTTGCCCTCCAGCCTCCACATGCACACACCTGCCCACACAGCTGGATGCACATGTACCGGCACACACACAGATGTGCACACATGGGCAAAGGCACACACACTAAAAAATCCAACTTCTTCATAATAAATTTTGTGAGTTCCTGGAACTCATGACAAATGAAAGGTCTCGAATGGTATCTCATGTTTTCTAAACTGTGCTCAGGAGTCTTGGCTTGTACACCTGAGCAGCTTAGATGGGAGAGAATGACTCTTTAGGATGTCATTTTAGAGTAAATTCTAAATGTTATCCTGATTCCCCCAAGCTCTTGAAAGAGCAGGTCTTCTGTGAAAGACACAGCCATAGCAAACTGGGAGCTTCTTTGTGTGGTGCTGTCCCCAAAGCCGCTACAGTGGACGAGCCTCGTTTTAAATGACTCATTTTGTGAAAATGCACAACCACATGTTCATACCACTAGTCAGGTGGCTCGGAGGAGAGGGAAAAGGGCATTTCACAACTTTTCCCTTCCTAAACACAAACAAACCAAAACCTTTTAAAACTTTTGGGAAAACATACAAGTGGATCTAATTACACTGCCCAGAGGTTTTATGAAACCATTTCGATCAAGAACGTGGTGTGGAAGCAACAGCTTAGGGTTTTAGAACACCGACTCCAGTCCTGACAGATCTGGGGTCATTTCTGACTCCAGTGCTCACCAAGCATGTGACTAGAACAAGCTATATAACTTCTCTGCTTTGTTTCAGTTTCTGTAAAACCAGGAGAATACTGCAACCTATGTCCTGGGGCTGAAATAAGGAGCCACTGAGCTAATTATAAGCCAAGTACCTAGACCACCTTCTGCAAATGAGCACTCAGTACAAGTTTAGGGTCATTGTTTTAATAGTAGTGTTACCTAACTTCCATCAAAAACATCTGAGTGAATATATTTACACTGCAAAAGTTATGTGATCAGCATCAGACACTACGTAGAACAGATGCATTATAAGGCGGATGTTACAGTGATGGGATGCATAATATCATTCCTTATTATCTTTTTTAATACTTTATTTACTTATTTGAGAGAAAGAGGCAGATAGAGAATGGGTGCACCAGAGCCTCTAGGCACTGCAAATGAGCTCCATGCATCTGGGTTTATGTGGGTACTGGGCAGTCCTAAGGGTTTGCAGGCAAACACCTTAACCACAGAGCCATCTCTCCAGTCCTCTTATTCTTTTTCTCTCTCTCTCTTCCTTCCTTCCTTCCTTTCTTTCTTTCTCTTTCTCTCTTTCTTCTTTCAGTTTTTTTGAAGTAGGTTCTCTCTCTAGCCCAGGCTGACCTGGAATTCACTCTGTAGTCTTAGGGTGGCCTCGAACTCATGGCAATCCTCCTACCTCTGCTGGGACTAAAGGTGTGCGCCACCATGCCCAGCTTATTTATTTATTTTGGAAGGGTGGGTCTTAAGGCCATTAAAATATGTTCTAGTATCTGGGAGCCTATAGTCTCAGATATTCGGAGGCTAAGGCAGTAGGATCATTGCTTGAGTCCAGAAAAAGTTCAAGGTCAGTCTTGGAAACATAGTAAGACCCTGTCTCAAAAACAAAAAGAGACGAACTCATGTTTTACCACTTAGAACCATGCTTCTACTTGAGCCAAGTGGTTTCGCTACTTTCACCATCTTTCGTGAAGCATTTGCCTATGTCTGGGCTGCGGGAGTCCTTGGTTCCACGGAGGAGGACTGATGTCTACTGTATGCACCACTGTGAATAGCATGCTTAGTATTTACAGGAGGTACTCAACACTTGTTTGCTGACAGCATGATCCCATGAACTGACATTGACAAGGAGATTTGAACCCAAATTTCCCCTGCTTACGAGAGGTATGACCTGGAGTAAGTTACTAAAGTATCCTATGACAAATTTCTTATATAATGTGCATAATAATAATATAACAAAATAATATATACACAATATTTGTAAATTTTTCAAGGCAGGGTCTCACTCTAACCCAGGCCAACCTGGAATTCACTGACCTGAAATTCACCATGTAGTCTCAGGTTGGCCTTGAACTCACAGCCATCCTCCTACCTCTGCCTCCTCCATGCTGGGGTTAAAGGTGTGTGCCACCATACATGGCCTTACTAATGCCTACTTTAGAAGGGCAGATTAAGGACAAGAAAGTTTTTTTATTTTTATTTTTTTTTGTAAAAGTGCTTTGTGAACTGTCAAGTACTATGTAACTATCAGGGTTATATGGGAAATTCCAATGTAATTTTAAAAACTACTCTAAATACCAAAAGAAAGCCCCTTTGAGAGCTGAGATACACAGAGTTGGTGTTTTCCAAATAATTAGAATAGGAAATTTGGGGTAGGCTAAGAGATTTTTTTCTCCTCTCTTTGACCTTTCCCCCTTTAA
Source organism: Zapus hudsonius (assembly GCA_004024765.1). NCBI lineage: Eukaryota > Metazoa > Chordata > Mammalia > Rodentia > Dipodidae > Zapus > Zapus hudsonius. Next base: position 14,437 of record PVHP010028311.1, on the reverse strand, counting down.
AAATTAAAAAAAAATATTTATTTGCAAGCATATAAAGACAGAGAGCAGAGACAGACAGACAGACAGCGAGAATGGGCACACCAGGCCTCCAGCCAATGCAAATGAACTCTGGACACATGTGCCACCCTGTGCATTGGCTCTATGTGGGTACTGGGGAATTGAACTCAGGTCCTTCTGCTTTACAGGCAAGTGCCTTAACCACTTTCGCTTTTGCTCTCATAGGTTTGTAGCCAAACGTGTGGGCAGAATGGGTATGCAGAGACATGTGGATGACGGGTGAAGCATTCGGGTTGGCAAAGGCTTTTCCCAAGGTATAAATAGCCAATACCTTGCAAATTCTAAACACATATCTACCATCGAGCTATGGTCTCAGGCCCCCAGACTATCTCTTGAATGAATAAATGAAAAATAGAATCTCTAGAGAAGTAAGAATAACATCATGACATTTGCACATACAAAAACCCAGGGGTTCTGATTTTCTTTGCACTATTGGTGACATATGTTTCTTAGTTTGTTTTGTGCTTCTACTACAGAAGATCACAAACTTATTAAATAACAAAGGAAAGACAGTTGTTTATGGAGGCTGATACTTCTAGCCTCAAAGAGTTCATCTGGTGAGGGCTTTCTTACTGCACTGTAACATAGCAGAGGGAGAGAGGGAGGGAGGGAAAGAGAGGGTAAATGGGGGACTGAACTCTTCCCTTTGATGATAACCCCACTTCTCTGATGACAGCCTTAATCTACCTGAGTAGTTCAGGTTGATAGACTATCATCATTCCCAGAGATGATCAGACTGGGCACTACTTGTTTATAGCTGCATCGCTGACAGAATAGTGAATCTTTATCTGTGCATTTATTTTTACATAATGGCCTTAAGATGAAAATAGCATCACTACAGGCAATCTTTTTGAAAAGAATATGTTAGAACAAGTATTCTGAAAAGAGGAAAAATCATTCCCACTACTCTCACACATCCAAATGTAGACATTTTATGCAATTATCACGAGGGTATCTAAAAAGCTTTAATTGTTTCCTATATTTCAGATTAGTTCACTAATATAATATATCAAAACTCATTTACCTAATCAATTTCCAGTAGTTAGATATTTGGGTTGTTTCATTTCCTCACTGCAGTCCCTTTAGGATTTTTAGAGGACTGCTCATGATATTTTTCCCTTATTTCCTTTCTTAATTCCTGTTAGTATTTTTCCAGGGTGCTGGGGACTGTGCCTCAACAGTAGTTTAATTGGAGTTCATAAGACACAAGAATAATTTCACTTCTCATATGTAGAGAAACACATATTAAAAAAGAATGTATCCATAGAACTTTGTCCCAACCCATCTGCATTGGGTGGTGTCACTTAAAACTATTTTTTGGGGGTTGCTTAAAACAACAAGGCCAATTTAGTAGGTGCAAAAATATATGATTACATTTAAATATCAATTTCTTTTAACTGCTAGTAATTTTAAGCTTTTCCCACAATACCCACACACTTGTTAGTGATTTAAGCTTCTCTTATCAATGGCCTTTTTAACTACTATGGGTTGGCCATTTTTCTTATACTTGAATGAGGTCTTTCTTGGTAAATATAATTTCCTTATCTGCAGCTCTTTTTGTAAAAATATTTTTATTTATTTACCAGAGAAAGGAGAGAGAGGGAGAAGGAGAGAAGAGAGGAAAGAGAGAGAGAGACAAACAGAATGAATGAATGAATGAATGAGTGTGCTAGGGCCTCTTACCCCTACAAACTCCCGACACATGTACCACTTTGTGCATCTGCCTTTATGTGGGCACTGTGGAATCGAACCTGGGCTGGTAGGCTTTGTAAGAAAATGCCTTTAACCACTTAGCCATCTCCCCAGACTTTCTGCTGATTTAAAGTTTTTTAAATAGTTTTTAAAACCATTTTTATCTTCATGTGGCTTTTTTCTTTTTAAAAATATATTTTATTCATTTGAGAGTGTGTGTGAGAGAGAGAAAGGAGAGAGAGAGAGAGAGAGAGAGAGAGAGAGAGAGAGAGAGAGAGAGAGAGAAAAGAATGGGTGTGCCATGCCTCCAGTCACTACAAACAAATTCCAGAAGCATGCACCATCATGTGCCTCTGGCTTATGTGGGTACTGGAGAATTGGACTCAGGTCCCTTTGCTTTATAGGCAAGTACCTTAACTGATGAGTCATCTTTCCAGCCCAATGTAGCTTTTTTCTATGGTCTTTTTAACCTTAGAAGTTGAACATATCCAAGAAGATGGTACGTTAACTATGCAATGATCCTAGAAATCTAATAATAAAAGATCATTTTAGAGGGCCTCACTGTGCTGCCTAATAGGTCATGGAAACTCTTGGCAGGGGAACGAGTGTCTGAATACCTAGAATGGGTGGGAAATACCCAGTGTGCAAGAGTAGGAGGCAAAGAGGAAGCAAAGGGAACAGCGATGATTTCCCTCTGTTGGAACAAGACAGCATGTGCCTCAGAGCATGACTACTTGTAGCATGCAGACAGACGTGGCTTTCTTAGGTAATCCGTCACATGGGAAATCCCCCTGTCTGGGGGCAGCCTGCTCTGTTAGTGGTAGTGAAACTATGACCCCAAGTATTACAGAGCTTTTCTGGCTCTGCCCTCTCTCTCCACTCTGTTGAGCTAGCCTTGTTCATTTGGAGGCATTTATAATTTTGGACTTTAAAAGATACAGTGCAAATGTTTGTTAGATGAACACACACACACACACACACACACACACACACACACACACACACACACCATGAGCTGGTGGTTATAACTCAGTTGGTAGAGTGCTTGGCTCCCCTAACATGAACAAAGCCCTGGGTTTGACACTCAGCTCTGTATAAACTGAATATGGTACTTGCCATATAATCCCAGCTCCAGAGGATAAGAAGTTCAAGGTCATTCTCAGCTGTGAGGTGAGTTTGAGGCCAGCCTGGGCTACATGATAGACTGTCTTAAAACAACAGCAAGAAAAATAAATTAAATATTTGAACCATTTTCTAGTCCTTTTGCACATGTTTAGAAATATATGGGGGTGGAAAGAACTGGAATATTTTGCACTCAAATCTAAGACTAGGCACTAAAGAGTCGGGCTGTCTGTCTGTCATCTGTCTAATCTTTTTATTAACACAAGGTTTTATTATGTAGCCTAGGCTGGTGTGGAACTCACTAGTTTAGCGTGACCTTGAACTTGCAGAAATCCTTTTGTCTCTGTCCCCAATATTGAGACTACAGGTGTGTGCCACCACACATGCTGAGTTGGGTTATCTTAGATAACATTTTTTTTCCCTGAACGTTGGTGTTCTCGTTTAATAAAATAAGAGCATTAGGCTAGAAGTAACTTTCAGTGAGGATATTATATAATTAAATTAGTTAAATATAGTGTTACAGTATACAGTACATTGGGTTGTCTTGTGTGTGTGTGTGTGTGTGTGTGTGTGTGTATTGTGGTTTGATCCAAGCAACTCCCCCACAATGGTCAGCAAGCACTTCTAACAGCCTGGGTTATGTTGTATTTCATAAAGTATGTCTAGTCTCAAAAAGAATTAATTATAGTAGAAATAATCATTGACCTTTTCCACAGGCTCAAATGCACTGGCTTAATTTGGATTTGGATTTACTACGAGTCCTCATAATTCTCCTCAGAATACAGTGTATAAGTACAAATGCAGACTTTAATGCTAAGCAAGTGAAAGAAAAGGAGAAAGAAATGAGACGTCCTTCCCTCTAGAGCTTGTAGCTACTAAGTGGTTGAAATGTGTCTAATCTGAGTTATGATGGAAATATTACTGTTGGATTTTGAAGATCTGGCATTTGAAAAAAGAGTAATATATCTCATTAATGGTTTTATACCACCTATACACTGAAAAATTTTGTATAAATAATTTATTGAATTAGACCAAATTAATTTTATCTTTTTATTTTCACTTCTTAATGTGTAGTTGCAAAAACCTAAAAGAGGGCTGAAGAGATGACTTAATGATTAAGGTGCTTGCCTGCAAAGCCTAATGACCCTAGTTTGATTACCCAGTATCCACGAAGCCAGATGCACAAAATAGCATATGCATCTGGAGTCCATTTGCAGTGGCTGGAGGCCCTGGCATTCCCATTCTCTCTGTTTGTTTCTTCTCTCTCTCTCTCTCTCTCTCTCTCTCTCTCTCTTCTTGCAAATAAATAGATAAATATTTAAAACTTAAAAGAGAACTGTGTAGCTCGAGCTATTTTTCTCTTGGACAATGTGGCTAAGGGGGGGGGGGCGTACAGAATTGGCTCAGAAATTGAGAGGCTAAAATGAAACAAGCATTTAAATACATTTCTTTCCTTCTTATTCCAGCAAACTTGGTATCCATGACTTAAAGAATGTTCAATTTATTCTCTCTTAGGAAAATGGCTTTATAAAGAAGTTTGAGCCCAATTCTGGCTGGCTGACACTTCAGGACATCGCAGAATACATCTGGAAAATGCTCTTTTACCTGAAATAGTACTACTGACCAGAAAGAACCCTGGCTCCCATGAGAACCAGCACAAACACTTAATAATTCCATTTTTATAAGTACCGCGCGCTAACAGATTGCACTACTGGAGCTCCTAGTAATTCCATTTTTAAACAAACAATTTTGATTGTGGAATTTGACTTCCAGAAGTACAGACACGTTGTTCCCTTAGTAATGAATAAATTGTACATATTTGCGATTTCTGTCTTATGTTTTTATGTCTGCCTAGAACTTCAACACAGCTCCACGCAGGAAGAAGACAGGTGTTGAAGTAAGAGTTGGTGACCTGGAAGGAGGAGACTTTTTTCCATGTCTCATGGAAGACTTTTTCTTAAAAGTCATTCTGTGTCACTAGGCTACAGGACATGGGTGCTCAAATCTGCCTCTCCCCTCTTTCCCGGGCTTCTGCTTTCTATATCCCCCAGGACCCCCTGACCACTTCCAATTACCCACTCATGCCCTCTCCCTAACCTCTCTTTGTCCTTTCATTTTGGGTTGTTGGATGGAGCGACTAGATAAGCAGAGTTGGGGCTCAGAAAACAATGCCCTGAAATGAAGGCCTCAGAAACAGCTTCTCTCTGCCCTTCTCCTGCCTGTCACTCACCCCTCACTCTCTCCCTAGGCAGGTCACTGAAAGTAGAATTCATCTTCCCCACAGCAAGTCAATAGGAACTTGTTTCCCTCTTTCTCCCAAACAAGATATAAGACCATACTCTTTTTTCCAAAAATTTATTTATGTGCCCAGATAGGCAGGCTTGGGGATTTTTATAGAGGAAATGAGGCTGTGAGTCTAGGTCACTGTAAGTGGGGGTCTCAGGTGGCCAGGATGGGGGAAGGGATGTCCCTTTGGCCAGACAGAGACACAGCAGGTTGGGGGGGGGCTTTATCTCCTGTTAATGAGGCAGGCTTTAGTCTCCTGTTTTTAACACCTATTGGGGTCTGCTTTTGATGTTGACACTTCTCTTGAAGCTCGGCACACTGGTTCCAGAGTTCCTTTCAGGGGAAACTGAGGTACTGCCTGAGTTTCGCAACTAACTGTCTGGAAGACCTTTCACTCTTGCTGCACAAGACAACACATCTCCCAGGACGCTGTTGATAGCTCTTGTAAGGAAGTCAGTAACAGACACTGGGCCAAGTCAGCAAGGAAGTATTTGTGGTCTGGGCAGCTTTGGCTTATCATGAAATCACATGTGAAATGCCACCAGGCACTGTGTGCAAGCAGGTGCAAGAGTCCACATTTTCTTTTCTTTCTTGCCAACAAGTGCCTCTCTCCCCATGCTTTTATTTTAATTTGTCTTGTTTGTTCATTTTTGCGTGTTTGTGTGTGTGTGTGTGTGTGTGTGTGTGTGTGTGTGTGTGTGAGACTAGGGCAGGGTCTCATGCAGTACAAGCTTGCCTAGAACTTGCCAAGAATAACCTTGATCTCCTGATTTTCCTGCCTCTTACCTCCCAAGTGCTGGGGTTACAGGTGTGCTCCAACATGTCTGGCTTGTAATTGTTTTATTTTTTGTGTGTTAATAAGAGTTAAGTGGTGGAAATGAATAGTCAGAAATGCATGTAACAGGAAGTATAGGCACTACTACCAGGAAGTATGTATACTACTACCAGGAACACATTGACACAGGAAACCACAAAATCTGACTTTACATCACAGTTACCTCTTCAGCAATGACACATGAAATTGGTGACTTTTTGTTTTGGTCTCTGATCTGGACTTTTAAACTGCACCTCACTGTATGATTTATTTACTTTTAGGAGGAAAAAGGTCTTTATGACCCTCAGTTCTTCCTCACTGCTTACATAAATCTTAAATTGAAATTAACCAGAGACCTAAATCTATGTTAAAACTATACAACTTCCAGAAGAAACACACACAAAAAAAATCTTCAGAGCTTTGGAATAAACAGAGATTGCTTAAAGCACAAAACCCCTGAACTTGAAAAGAAAAAAATTTAGCAAATTAGAACTTCATAAAATTAGAAAATTCCACTATTTATGAGGTGGCATTAAGAATTCAAATGAACCTGGAATGGTGGCAAACTTCTGTAATTTCAGCTCTCAGGAAGACGAGGCTGAAGGATTGTGAATCTGGAACAGCCTGGACAATATATGTTAAGATAGGGTCTCAAGCAAAACAAAACAACAACACAAAAACTTAAAATACGATGGGCATGATGCCACATGCCTATAATCCCAGCACCGGGGAGGGTGAAGTAGAAGGATCATTTACTGTGAGTTTGAGGCCAGCCTAGGCTACAGAGTGAGTTCCAGGCCAGTTGGCATTAGACTGAGACCTTGCCTCAAAAAACAAACAGAAATCAAATAAGGGGGCTGGAAGTGGTGGTGCATGCCTGTAATACCAGCATTTGGAAGGAGGAAGAAGGATTGTTAGTTCAAGAACAACCTGAGCTACACAGAAACACTCTGTCCAAAACAAAATTTAAAAACTCAAATAAAGAGTATTACGATTTGAATGTGAAATGTCCCCAACCCAGTTTCATGTGTTTGAATATTTAGTCTCCAGCTAGTGAAGTCTAAATTCCAGTTTTGGAATATTGGGGACCATTTGGGATTGTGGGCTAGCTTGCAGAAGTGGGTAGCTGGGGGCAGGGCTTGAGGGTCATATCTGCTTCTGGTTCCCAATAGAATTTGCAATAACTAGCTGGTCTTTATGCTTCTTTCTAACTTATTCCCGCCTTGCAGTCTGAAGGATCCTTTAAAACAGACCATGGGGCGGAGGATGAGACTCTCGGTTCTGTCCCCAGCACCACCTCATAAAACTTGCATAGTGGTACAAGCCTGTACATCCAACACTCTGGAGGTGGAGACAGGAGGATCAGAAGTTCAAGGTTATCTGCAGCTACATAGCAAGGTTGAGGCCAATCTGGACTACATGAAACATTGCTTTTTTTAAAAAGAAAAAAGGAAAGAATGTTGTTACCTCTCTAGGCACTACTGTCCCGGAGTTTCTGCTTCACTCAGTAAAGTGCAAAGTTCTTACAAGGTTACACAATGGCCTGCAAGAACTTTCACAGTCTACCTCCTCTGTGAGTAGCTTGACCTTGTCTTTCCCTGGCTCAGCCACCCACACTGTCTTCTCCCCCAGTTTATGTTACTCAGTTTTCCTAAGACCAGGGGCAGTGAACGGCTCCAGAAGATTGAGAATATGAGGGAAACAGGATATCAGTGACCTCACCCTGTGGATTCACCCTCTAACTCATAGAGCTTCTGAGGACTCAGAGTCCTAAAGAACTTTATACCTAAGGATGCATGGATTTATATGCACAAGCTCATCTTTGATGGAAGTGAACTGAATGGGGCTGAATTATTGCTCTCAGGTTTCTAGTAAATGAAGGGATATACTTCAAAAAAATCAACTTTGCCTAACTTGGAGAAGGTTATCATTTCTGCAATGGTGGGGATCAAGCCAAGGGTCTTGTGCATGCTAGACAGACCCTCCATCCCTGAGCTAAGCCTCCCAACCATCTCTGCCCAGGTAGAGAGCCATCTAGAATAACAATGGATACCAGAAAATAATACCAAAATTCAGTAGAGGCATTTGATCAATAGTTCAATTCCTTTTTTTTTTCCTTGTGGTGCTGGGGATTGAACCTAGGACCTCACACACTCTAGGCAAGTGCTCTACCACTGAACCCCAACCTCCAATAGTACAATTCTTCCATAGCGAAGGGACTGCCCCCCATTAATCGGTCCACACCTCCACTTCCCTAATTACTCTGTGCTTCCATTTTCAACCTTGATATCCAGCCAGCTGCTCAAATCTGAAATATGGTTCCTGGGATCATCCTTGAGTACTCCTCTCCTCTCCTTCTAGCAAACAAAATATTCAGTGCGTCTGTCGTCATTTCACTCCTTACCTATCTCTTACTCTGCCCACTTCTCTCATTATCTTGTCTGTTAATCCAAGCCACCATTGCTTCCTGCCTAGACTGTGAGGGATTTTTCCTGGTATCCCCACGCCTTCACTCAGCAAGCCAGCAGATTCATTTTAAGATGACGTGACCTCTCTTGTGGAAAATTATTCAACACCTTTTCATTATTATTGGAAACTTGAATTCTTACACAAAACCCAATGTGGTGCCTCCTTCCCCCTTGTGTGTGAACTGGACTCAGTGGCTCCCTTTCAAAGAAGCAAGCATAGAAAGGGAAAACCAGGCAGAAGAAAAATCGCCAAACATGTCTTTGGCCAAGTGTTCAAGGTTCAAACACCTGTGGCCGTTACCTTTTTATTACCAGGACAGAACAGCAGATCAAAAACAGCTCATGGAAGAAGGGGGCGAAAAGATTGTCGGAGCCACAGAGTGGGTAGGAATACCCTGAAGGCATGGCTCCCCACTACCCCATTGGAACAGACTGAGGTCTTCATGACCTTACAGTGAAACCCATAACCCCACTGAGGTTTTCCCAGGGAAACAGGAGCAGGGACGAGGGAATAAAAGAGTATAATCTGTTCATATATGTATGCAGCCTATGGGAGGTAAGGGTTTATTTTAGCCTACAGTCTCTAGAGGAAGGTTCATTGTGGTGGGAAAAGCATGGCAGAACAGAGGTGAACATCACATCTTGTTACAGCAGCTGGAAGGTTGCAGCAAGAGTGAGCTAGCTCATTCTCTCTGTCTCTCTTCTCTCTAGCTCTCTCTGCTTGCAAATAAATAAAATATGAAAAAAGGGGGAGAGAGCTTGAAACACTGCCACATTCCAGAGAAGCCTATGAAGACAAAACAACTAGACAGCTAAATCACAGTGTAAAATCCTGGATTGGATCCTGGGTCAGAAAAAGCTATCAGTAGAAAGACTAATTAAATGTCTAGAGAATATTAAAAGCAATATACTAAGAGTGGTGTTTGAGCTGTGACAAATGTCCTGAGGTTATGAAAGATGTTAACATAGGGAAACTAGGTGGGGAGGTAAATATACAGAAATTATGTTACTTGCAACTTTTATGTGAACTCCAATGATTCTGAAATAAAGATCATATAGAACAATTCCATGTCACTGGCACGCTAGTTTTTCTGTGTTGTTTCATATCTCTGTTCTAGCCTTTTCATGATTAGACATTCTGGTCACCTTTCAATTCCTTTAAGATAACATGCTGAGTTTCCCTTGACATCCCTGGAACAAAAGTGACTCGGCAATTTGTGGGATCATTCATTCAGTCTTTCCCATTTAATCTATGGCTGATTTTCTGTGGGGAGCTGATGGCAAAACTACATCTCTCCCCCTCCCCACCAGCTCAGCTTTGCCAAACGTATAACCAGAGTTTTCAGGCTGTATGGTGGGTTCTGGTAACCCCCATTAGGGGAGGATCAGCCAGTCATCCCAGTGTGCCAATTAGAGAGAACATTTATTCCATATGTCCATATTGGGAAGAGGAATAACGGAGTCCAGTGGCATCTTGTACATCACTGAAAATATTCTTGAATGCTTAATTTTTTACACCATTAAAAAACGATTTAAGCTGGGCATGGTGGCTTTAATCCCAGTACTCAGGAAGTGAGTTCAAGGCCAGTTTGAGACTACAGAGTGAATTCCAGGTCAGCCTGGGCTAGACAGTGAGAGAGGGAGAGAGAGGAGAGAGAGGGAGACAGTGAGAGAGAGGGAGAGACAGTGAGAGAGAGGGAGAGACAGGGAGAGAGAGGGAGACAGTGAGAGAGAGGGAGAGACAGGGAGAGAGGAGAGAGAGGGAGCCAGGACCTCCCGGCCTCCAGACACACGGGCCACCTGCGCATCTGGCCCCTGCGGGTCCCGCACAGAGCCAGGGAACAGGTGAGCACACCTGGCTACCTCTGAGGATGCACCGGGGAGGTCGGGTGCCCAGCAGCACGAGCCAGGGTCACGTGACGGGGCGGGGTCTCCGGCCTCCCCATCCCGGGGTCGGGGCGGGAGGCGGGGATCCGGAAGCGGGGACGGCGCGGGTGAGCCCGGGCTTTCCGGAGTCGGCGGACCCTGTTGGGAACAGGGAGATGGCGGCGGCGGCCGTGAGCAGCGCCAAGCGGAGCCTGCGGGCCGAGCTCAAGCAGCGTTTGCGGGCCTTGAGCGCCGAGGAGCGGAGGCGCCAGTCCCACCTCCTCACCCAGAAGGTGCCAGGCGGCGGGGGAAATGCCCGGGCGGCCGGGCTCAGAGCGCGCACGCGCAGTCCCGCCCCCGCGCACGCGCCTCCCCCCACCGCGCGCACACACGTCCTTCTGCGCACGCGCGAGCCCTGGATGGCTCCGCTCCCCCTCCTTCCTGGGCGCTGGGTTCCTGGGGTTTTTCTGCAGATGCGGGGAGTAGTCATGGAAACGGATTACTTCCGGTCAGGTCATGGCTGGGTGCTTTAGTGGTGCAGACGAGGTGGGAGACCTCTGTCCTTGGAAAGGTGCGTCCCTCGGGGAGCAGGGCCCCCAGCGACCCTCGCCTACCTGCGGTGGAGCACACCTGCCTGCAGAGAGCTGGGGCCTGGGAACCTCCAGCGGGATGACTTTCGTAGATCAAGGTGGATTTTGTCAAGTGCACAGGGCAGGGTAGATTTCACACACGCACCTGGATCGAAACTTTCAGCCTTGGCCCTTTGCTGCTTTCTCCTGTGAGCCCCTTGTGAGGCTGGACGTGGTGTAAAGGGATGTAGTCAGTACTTTATGTAAATTTGGGTTTTTGTTGCTGTTGCTCGTTTTTTTTTTTTTTTCTTTTGAGACAGGGTCTCACTAGGTAGTCCAGGCTGACCTAGAAATTCTCTTACTTCAGCTTTGTGACGGCTGGCATTACAGATGTGTGCACTGGGTCTAACTTTTATTCTTTTTGATACATCCTTCTGGAAAAATAAAGTAATATTTGGATGATAGATTTGGGAGACAATCAAAGGGGGGGGGGAAGGAGTCCATTAAGGGCTCTTTTGATAACCAGATAAGAGGAAATAGACACCTTCTGAATAGAGGTTAGGGACAAATAGGACAGGAGTCACCTATGATCCCAAAGTTTAGAGCCTGGGATAAATGATATTCAGCATTACTAGGCACAAGTGTAGAAGTTGGGACAGATTCAGGAAGGGCATATGGAGAAATATAAATACATTTAGTTTGCTTGTTTCTTTTTGAAGTGGCAGGACTCCCTTTATCCCTCCTTTCCTCTCTTCTTCCTTTCTTTTTTGATTCAGCGAGTCAGGGTCTTGTTTTAGCCCAGGCTGACCTGGAATTCACTATGTAGTCAAAGATGGCCTTGAACTCATGGTGATCTTCCTCAGCCTCCCAGCTGCTGGGATTATAGGTGTGAGCCACCATCCATTTCTTGGGGTGTTGGGCATCAAGCCTAAGTCCTTGTGCATGGTAGTCAAGCCTTCGACCACCGCAATACACTCCCAGCCCTTATCTGTCTCTATGCATTTGTGAGTGAAAGTGTGTCAGCTAAGGGAGAATTTCTCTGCCTTTTATAATAACCCTGGATTCTAATGGAAGAATGGATGCTGCCTTCCTCAATCATATTTTTATAGTATTGTAATCAGCTGCCTTTACTATAAATATGGTCTCATCCTCTCTCTTACACGACTTTGTCTAGTTTTATTGCCCTCATTGCTATAATGGATTTTCTTTTATTTCTCCCTTCTTTACAAATATCATGTAAATGGGATTTAAGGAAGGAAGACATATATATGTACATTGTCTTTCACTGAATTTTAACTGGTGCTTCTGCTTATTTAGCTATAAAGAGAGTAATAAAGATACATTCAAGCCTCAAGTCTGCCCTGGAATCTGGGTTTCTTGTTTCCATTTGCTTTGTCTATGCCCAAGCCTTGTAGCAACTCAGGACTTTTTGGAACACAGGAGTTCACTTCCTTCCTTAGCTCTATTTTGATACTTGCTACTTGTGTGACTTTCTGTATCCAGGTCTTTCTGCCACTCATGTTCGCAAGCTGCTTTGGAATTATCCTTTTCTTCTTAGTTTGGAGGACAGCTGAGAACAGAAAAGGGATAGAGAGAAGAAGGGAGGCCGGGGTAACTTCCGAGTTTGGTAAATTCCTGGGACTGCTTTTGATAATAAGCAAAGCGTAGTCCCTTTCTGTTTGATGAGTGATTCAGCTAAATACGGAGTCTTTGACCAGGACACCACTTTGCACAGTTAGTGAGCAGGTTAATGCTCAGTTGGACAGAATGGGGTTGGTGTTAGAGCTGAGGTGTGCTGCTCCATCCTAGAGAGCTGATGGGTGGGTTCAGAGTGCTACTTGGAGGGAACGCATACAATTAGTGACAGACCCGTAACTCCTAATGAGTACTAAGTTGTGTATTCACTCTGCATGTAGTAAGGGTTCTGCAGACATTAGGAAAAGGAAGGGGTTCAGTTGGTCTTAAATGGGTGGAATTAAGAGGAGAGAGGTACAAGGTCAGGAGGAGTTGGTGCAAGCCAAAGCTTAGGGAGAAAATAAAGCAGGAGGCCCTCGCAGCCCCTGGAAATGGAAGTGGGCACAGGCATCCAGCTTGGAATTCTGAAGACAGACAGCTGGTCTCTCTGTGGCTTTTAAATGTTTCCACACAGTGGTGGTTTGATTCAAGTGTCACCCATTAACTTGTGTTCTGAATGCTTGATCCTCAGCTAATGGCAATTTTGGAATTGGAACCTCGCTGGAGATGTGTCGTTGGGGGTGGGCTTATGGGGGTTATAGCCAGCTTCCCCTTGCCAGTGATTGGCATACTCTCCTGCTGCTGTTGTCCATCTGATGTTGGCCAGGAGGTGATGTCCACCCCTCTGCTCATGCTATCATCTTCCTTGCCATCATGGAGCTTCCCATAAACCCTTTTCTTCCATGAGCCCGATGTTGGCCGGGAGGTAATGTCCGCCATCTGTTCATGGCCACGGTTTTCCCTGCCATCATGGAGCGTCCCCTCCAGTCTGTAAGCCAAAGTAAACCCTTTCCTCCTGCCAGCTTGCTTTGGTTGGGTTCTTTCTGCCAGCAACGAGAAAGCCGACTACAGCAGTCACCAACAACAGTGTGTGGACCACAGTCATAAAGGGATAATATATGTAAATCTCAGGCATTAGCACTTACTGTTTTAACCCACTGTTTTATAGGTAAGAAGAGGTGTTGGTTTTTAAAAGTGCAATCCTGGGGATCTGGGGAGATGCTTCAGCAGTTAAAGAAAGGCCCTTGCTGCTGGCCTGCATTCAGTTCCCTACCTAGCCACCTGTGTACAGCCAGACACAAAAAGTGATGCAAGCTTCTGACATTTTGTTTGCAGTGGCAGGAGACCCTGGATCACTCTTTCACACACACAAATGTAAAACGTAATGTGGTGCATGCTTTTAATCCTAGCACTTGGGAGTCAGAGGTAGGAGGATTGCTGTGAGTTTGAGGCCAGCCTGGGACCACAGAGTGAGTTCCAGGTCAGCCTAGGCTAGAGTGAGACCCTACCCTCAAAAAGACACAACCAAACCAAACAACAACAACAAAAAACCCCAAAACCAAAAAAAAAAACCTCCCCCCAAACAAAACAAAAACCCCCCCAATTTCAAGAAAAATGTAAAAAATACAATTTCGGAAATGATAGTGACCAACATTTCCCATGTAGGTGATTGCCCACAGTCGTTATCAGAATTCTCAAAGAATTTCCATCTTCCTGAGCATGCAAGATGAAATCGACACGGAAGAGATCATCAAAGACATTTTCCAACAAGGCAAAACCTGCTTCATTCCTCGGTACCAATTCCAGAGCAATCACATGGATATGGTGAAATTAGAATCACCTGAGGAAATTTCCTTGCTTCCCAAAACATCCTGGAATATTCATCAGCCTGGCGAGGGAGATGTTCGTGAGGAGGCCTTGTCAACGGGTGAGTGTTTTTGTGTTGGGATTGATGACAGGTTCTCTGGCCATACTTCACTCTAAATGCATCCTGTCTTCACTGATCTTGGAAGCTAAGCAGGGCTAGGCCTGGTGTGTTTGAGAGAATT
>PVHP010028310.1:0-23186 GCA_004024765.1 Zapus hudsonius | reverse complement strand
TTAAAGTCACATGAAGCACATTAATAGCGCTGCCACCCTTGTCTGCCTGGCACATGCCTGAAATCTTTTGATAACTGATATCCAACCTGCCTGCTTTTCATCAGGGGAAAAATACACTTGTGAAATGAAACCCACTCTCCGGAAGCACAATTCACGCCCCCTGAGGATATCTACTAAAATAACTTGGACCAAATCACCTTTTAAATATATTGAACGGTCCTCAGGGGTTTCTAACACTTTGATATATCCCCAACCCACAAAATACAAACCAAAATCAAAGAGGGTTGAGCCCCACTTTATTTGTGGAGGGTGTTTCTCTCCTAGCTTCATCTGTGGTTCATCTGTTTTTCCTAATAAGCTACTTCATCCTTGTCGGTGTCATTCCCTTGTTCCTCTGATTGACAATTCCTATGTATCTTTTAACAATGACAGTAAATGAGAGATCGCACTTTCATAAATAATTTGTTGTGTGTACAGCTCCAAGTCAAGCACTTTGCAGACACCTTCTCATTTAAAGTTCCCAGGGAAACTCTGGACTCTTGTGTCCACTGAAAGATATGGGCATGGTCCCAGTTCATGGACGCAGTGAAGCAGGAAACTAGACCATGAAGCCTTCTTCCATTTACCCTGATGTTAAATGTCATTGTCATTGTAACGCCTCCTCCTCTTCCTGTCAACAGCCCAAGGAAGGATTATTAGTTGCTGTAGTGCTTTCATCTCTTCTACATCATAGTTCAAATGGCCCTGCAATCCACCATGTTTTATCACACACATTCATCACTATTTTATTCATCTTTGCTCATCCTGAAGCCAGTGAGGGGGTCCAGAAGATAATAAGGTCCCTGTATCTGATCCATGAGTGAGTGAGCAAATGTGGAGCAATTCATTCTCCAGAAGAGTCCCTCCACTGATAAAGCCTACACAGTCTATTGTCACACAAGTCCAGGGTTCACGCCTTCATTTTCCCTTCACTTCCTCCTCATTTTGATCCAGTAAAGATTAATCATTTTTCCACACAATTCTCCCACATATTTGTTCCTTGTTCTGTTCTTAAGTGAAAGTAGATGTCTTCAGAAGCCTCTGGGTCCTGAAGGACACTGATCACTTTCACTGCTGGAGTCAGAGTACTTTCCTTAGAGAAGATGATACAGGAGGCAACATGCTTCCTCTTCACCAGGATGTGCCAACAGGTGGGCTGAAGGAAGAGTTCCCAGCCACCATCAAGCCTTTGTGCCACAATCTGAGTTCAGAGGGTAAACCAATGGCTGTTCATCCAATTCCCTTCTAAATTCCAGCAGGATGTTCTGAGAAAATAGCTCATTCAGTAAAGTGCTTGTGTTCAATCCTCAGTACCCACTTAAAATGTTAGGTGTGACGGTACATGCCTGTCTTCCCACTGCTGAAGAAACACAGACAAAAGGATCCCTGGGAATCACTGGCCAACCAGTGTGGCCTAACTTGTGAGCTCCAAGCCAAAAAAAAAAAAAGACACTTTTCAAAGAAAGTATTCCTTAGGATAACATTAAAAGTTATCCTCTGGCCTCCACATATGTGTGAACTTGTGTGTGTGTGTACACACACACACACACACACACACACACACACACAGAGGAACACCCATTTTAAAAAGTTAATTAAATAATACTAAAAGGAGTAAGGAAAGCTCCATGAATTCAACTTAGAACAACTGAGTACTTTCAATGCAATGCAAAACCCAGGCACTAGACCACTTGAGTTCAACTGTTACACTACAAAGACAAGGAAAGTGTGAGCATAGACTTCTAAATTTCTTAACATCAGTTTTTAAAAAGGAGACATCATACTCCCAATGTTCCCTGAAATCAAGAAGGATTCACCAAACAGGAGAGTCCCTGAGGAAAAAATTTAAATCATTTCAAAATCAAATGACTATCATTTCAAACACTGAAATTTTCAAGCACTGAAATCATCAGTACTGTCTGAGAGCTATTGCATGCTAGAAAAAATCCTGCCAACTCCTAAGATTACAGACTAGAAACCATGGAGGCACCAGCTCCCATAGGCAGATCTAGGACAAACTACAGAGTAGGCATTTTGCCCTAAGTGACTATTATCCATAGGCACATTTTTCCAGATGGAAAATGAACCTGAGGACCTGTCAGAATTCATATTCTCATAGCCAGAAAGAAAGACTTGTTCCCCAGTCTCCTGTTAGTGGCTAGGTCTCAATTTATGGACCTGAACTTCCTAGATGTGGTATATAGGAACAATAATGACTAGAATGGGAACATCCATTGCATAACTGAAATACACTTTAGTTGTCTTACTGAATAAATCTATTGAATTAAATGAATTAAATCTAAAATTAACCATAAAAATTTTATACCCATTGATTTTATCCATTTCATCTTCAAAAATTTTTGTAATGGGTCCTTAAGAGTCCTGTTATGTTTCATACACTGTCAGTATCCTATAGAGCTTCTGCTCTTTGGAGTTTGAAGAATCCTTGAGTAGATTTAAATGTCCCTGTTCTGATATGTAATAGAAATGAGTACAAACAGGGTAGGACTGGGAAGTGCTCAGTGGTAGAGCACTTATTCCATAGTCCTGAGGCCCTGAGCTTGATCCCACACATTTCTAAAACAAATTTTAGAAAAACAAACAAAAAGGGAAAAATCTGGGAGCAAAATGTATCATGCTTACTACACTGTTTCCTTTTATCTTTTTATTTATTGCCATGAAGTGCTTCCTCAGTAGCCAAGGACACTGAAGGAGAGTGATATTTGGAAGAAGTGTGTGAACATGAACACCCCAAGAAGGAGCTCTTCAGAAAAGCTAGAAGCTGAAGGATTAAAAATGGATTCCTTAAACTCTCCTTATATGTGAACTCCATAGGAAATCCTCAGCTTCCAGGAGTGTGCACATGCCAGGGTAATGATTCTTACCCTCAAGTTTTTGTACTTGCCATCAACTCTGCCTATAATAGGCTTATTTTTCCCCTGGCAAATTCACACTAATCTTTGAGGACATTATTAATATGCCAGGTAGTAACAGTTAATTGTTTCTCCTTTTCTACCTCTCCCAAAACAACTTCCCACATATCTCCACTGTACCTCATGCCTCAGACAGGTGTAGCTGCTTATTTTAATATTTGTCTCCCCCACTCCATGGAACTAGCCTGGTAGACCCCTGCTTGGCATGGTGTCTGTAATACAATGGGTGACCAATGATGATTCCTGTGACACTGACTCAGACACTTGACATAAGTCCTGGCCAAGAAGAGTAATGGTGGGTTAATAACAGTGGTAAGAAGGCAGGGACAAAGCAGGATTGGCTCATGGGTCCTATGTGACGTCAACAGAAGTCAAGACTCACGACATACAAAGATTCCTGGCACCGCTTTGGCTTCCTGGTGGCACCATTTCTGGCTGTGGTGATGATTAGAGGAAGAAGAGAAGAAAATCAAGAGCATAGTTTGAAACACAACAGGATTTAAATAACTCTAGACTCTCAAATAGAGATCTTATATTGGCTGTTGACTATGCTGGCATGCAGTCTATAGTCCAAACTAGCATGGTTCAGTCCAGAAATAGTGCAGAAATATGAATTTCAGAGTGACAGCATGAAGAAGGTTTTTAAGCCAGACACTCGATAAAATCACCAATGAGGAAACGATACAAAAATAAGGACTCAAGACTGATTCTGTTATTCATACTCACTCAAAGAAAAAAGCTTAACAGTAAGAAAGACAACTCAGTAATTAAGATAGACCAATTTTTTTGGGCCTACAGATTCAGATTTTTGTAATTTTTATACTTTTTATTAGTGTTAAATATGTACATCTTAAATCACAATTATCAGTGGTTTCTACAACATACTGGCATAGAAAGAATACTTTCATTCCAGTAAGCATCATTTTTCTCATTTATTGTCATTGTTTAACCACAGAAGAATCTTTGTTCGTGCAAATATACCAGATTCACAGACTGGAAGAGGCGGTTATGTAGTTTTCCAGTACCACCTGTGAACATTCATTATTAAGTCCCTACTTTGCCTGCATTGTCATTCCCATCCACAAGCTACAGCATCACATAGCCTTCTGCAATTTATTCTCTCTTTGTTTGCTTATAGCTATGACCTGACCACGCACTTCAGTTTGAATAGCAAAATCTTATCCAAGAATTTTTAATTTTCTCCTTGTCCATGGAGATTGCATAGACTCTGTGAGTGCTGAATGAAATCCCCTCAGCAGCAGTGTTCACTGAAGTCAGTGACAGACCCCAGCTTGCTTCCTAGATCAGGAGCACTGGGTAGAGTAAGACACAGGATTTGGCTGCTGGAAACTGAGGACTTCTGTAGAGGACACTTCATTTTACATTTGGGAACAAAAAAAAAAAAAAAAACATTTTATCATTCCCCCAGGGATTAACTCACATTTACAATGACCTACTTTTGTCTTTCTTTAACACTTACATTCCAGAGACTAAGAAAATACTATGCTGGTTTGAGCTTCTACCCCATAGCTCTCCTTATTGATTAAACAACCATCTTTACCCTAGGACTAAAGCATACCTCTATGAAGAAAGAAGAACAATTTGTCACTTTGCTGGCTTCTTCTTTCTCCCTAACAGCTGACACTAGGCTTAAATGCAGACATTTAATAGCTAAGGCTTGTATGTAAAGACCTAAGTTGAAAAATAGCCATTGTCCATCAATTGGAAACATTGTTTAATTTGCCTTAAGTTTGAATGTTGTTCTGTCTTTGAAATTATTTAGATCTAGCACCCAGGTGACGGTGTCAAAACATGATCTCTCATCTTAAAAGACTGAGTTTCCTAATTGCAAGTCTAACAGAAAATGGACCAGACCAATCTGGAACATTTTGTATCAGAAAGTAAAAGAAAAAACTCCCACACTAATAGGATTGTGTCCAAAATACACAGAAGCCAGCTGGACGGGCAACCCACTGGTGGAAAAAGGTTTAAGTAGAACATAAGAATAAATCCTCAAAGGACCGAAATGTGTCAGATATGCTTCTGTGAGTTTGTGATGATATATATTTATTTTTAATTAGCACACAAAGTATGGATTTCACTATGGCATTTTCAAACATACTTTGTCTTGTTGATCCTCTTCCCTGACTCACCTACCCCATCCTCCTGATCCCCATTTATACAATTCTACCCCAAGTAGTGCCCTTCCCCTTTCCTCTCTCATGTGTTCTATTACCCTTTCCCTAGCCTTTCTGAAAACCTCCTTCCCCTCCTCAGGCTCTCCTTTCTAGTTCCATAACCTATAGACCATATTTTAACTCTCTCTCTCTCACACACACGCACATACACACACACACATATACATGTATATATATATATATATATATATGTGTGTGTGTGTGTGTGTATATATATATACATATATATAAACTGGGATCCACACATGAGAGAAAACAAAAGTATTTCTCTTTCTGAATACAAGTTGCTTCATTTAATAAATAATTTCCAGGTCTATCCATTTTTTTAAAGCTTCATTTTAAAGCTTTCATTTTTCTTTGCAACTGAATAAAATTCCTTTTTTTTTTTTTTTTTGAGAAGGACTTAGACAAGATCTCACTCTGTAGCCCAGAATGGCTTCAAACTTACAGTGATCTGCCTATCTCAGCTTTCTGAGCTGAGTACTGGGATTATAGGCATGAGCCACCATGCCTGGCTAATAGCTATTTTTTGGGGAAAAAATCAATTATCATCTTTGAAAGATACTGGGTCACTAACTCGTTGCTTCAAAATATGGGGATTGTCGTAGTCAGCCACATGCCGCTGCTCCCCTTTCACAGGTCCAAGCAGAGAAAGAAACCCATCACCAGCACCACAGATATAGAACAGGAAACAGACAGACAGCCAAAGAGAATTTCTTCTCCTTTATATAGGTTTAGGGTGGGGTCATGCAACCCTATCCCAGACTTACTGGCTTCCTGAGTCTCTGGAATTTCCTTCCTGCATGGCCCACAAAGGAAAGGACATTTACTTCCAGCTTCTTTGAGCTTCTTTAGATCCTGCCCCCTACTGAGAGGCTGCCTTCCTGTAAACATCCTCAGAGACCCACCCAAGAGGTACTAAAAAGGTCAAGTTGACATCAAAACCTAACCATCACAAGGATCAAAAGGGAGGAATAAAGCATATATCTACCCTTTCCTTATGAACTCCACCTCAAGACAATGCAACAGATTATGAGAGGAGCTGCCTTTCTGTAGAAGCCTATGATAAAATAAGAGTGATATTGTTACTCCTAATAAACTAATAGATGTAGGAAACCATCATCAATAGATTACTAAAATCAAAACAGAGAACAAAATTTTATATCCCCCTCTAATGGAAATATACACTAATAAAAAACTTCTGAGAAAAATAAACCTGGATGAGATTATTCTAGAATTGTCATTTTACAGAAAAAGTATGTTTATTAGAACATATCAAATTAAACCAAAAGAATGTAATGACCAATAAACCTAGATAGGAAACAACAAGAATGCTGCCAAAAAATGTGAAACATGAAACATGAATGAATGCATTCTACATGCTACTTCTAAAGGCTGACCCTCATATCATAGGTATAGAAATTAAAATTAAATATTTAGACATACTCCTAGCAATTTCAGTAGACATGTCTCATTGAACACACCACAAACTAGTTAAGCTCACACAAATTCACATCTGACTAAAGTGATGAATCATATATTCTGTGAAAAGCAATGGACCCTATTATAGCTTAGGTTTGTTTGAGTGCAGTCTGTCAACCGTGACCCAAAATTGTATAAAGTCAAATCTATTTCTTTCATCTGAAGATAATTTAGGGTCAGAAAAGAGATTGGGGCTGGAGAGATAGCTCAATGGTTAAGGTGCTTGCCAGCAAAGCTTATGACCCAGGTTTGATTCCCCAGTACCCACGTAAAGCCAGATGTACAAAGCAGTGCATGCATCTGGAGTTTGTTTGCAGCGGCTGAAGGCCCTGGTGTGCAGATTCTGTCTGTGTCTCTTCTCTCTGTCTCTCTCTGTTTGCAAATTAATTAGTTAATTAAAAAAAGAGATTTCTTGTTACCAAAGTATGAAGGCTAGGATGGAAAGTTGGAAAAATTACTTACAAGGAAGCAGAAAGAAAATTACCATGACAGACATGATTGTGATTTAATTATGCGGATGGCTTCATTAGCTATACAAAAACGTCAAACTCATAATATATTCTTTTTATTTATTTGCAAAGCAGAGAGAGATAGAGGGGAAAGAATTACACAGAGAGAGAGAGAGAGAGAGAGAGAGAGAGAGAGAGAGAGAGAGAGAGATAGAAAGAAGGAGAATTGGCACACCAGGGCCTATAGCCACTGCAAATGAACTCCAGATGCATGTGTTACTCTGTGCATCTGGCTTTATGTAAGCACTGAGAAATTAAATGGTCATTAAGCTTTGCATGCAAGCATCTTAATCATTAAGCCATTTCTCCAGCCCCATAATATATTCTTTAACTACATTCAGTTTACTATAAATAAGTAATATCTTGAAAAGCCTTGAAATTTTTAAATGCATAAAATTTTGAGGTATTTGTGTTTCTAAGACTCATAAAACTGCAAAGATCATCATTCCCATATTAACAAGAAAATAGCAGCTCTCCTTGAACTGCTCTTACACCTGGCTCACTGGGCTACCAAGTGAAGTACCTTCCTTCCAAAGAGATGTAAGACAAACACCTCAAATTTGGCAGTGCCTAGAAGGAAGCCATGGGTGCTGAGCAAGCCTGTAAGTGGAAATTGGGCAAGTTTCCCTGGTTTCTTCAACTACAGCTCTGTGTTAGATTGACAGGGCAGAGTATGTGGAGGCTCCAAACAAAAGGGAAGTTTACTGTTGCTCATAGATCTGGCTTTCCCAAAAGAGAAACTGGGAGCAGGCCAGAAGATTGGGAAAAGGCTGCTTTAGAGACCTAATAATCACACTGGACATTTGATAGACTGGACATTTTAATAATATTGATTCTCCCAATCCATGAACATGGAGTGACTTTCAGTTTTTATGCCCTCTTCAACTTCATCAATGTTTGACAGTTTTTATAGTAGGGCTCTTTCACCTCTTTTGTGAACCACCCCTAACACATCATCTAGGGCCCAGGTGAAACCATAGACGAAAAGACAAGATGAGCAAGAGTGCTGCTTCCACAGCAAGTCAGACAACCTATGCAAGGGTAATGGAGACAGACAGTGAGGATACTCAAGGCAGTCCAAAGCAGAAACCCAGAGACTCTTAAGAGCTCAACAGTAAAGCAGACTTAAAACTCACCCACCATGACTCAGGGAAGTTTACAGAAGAGGAGGTAGAAGACTATAAGAGCCATGATGGGAGTAATATACAGAGGCATTGCCCCCCTCAAAAAAACCCACTGGCTACTGCTTGTACAATTCATAGCCCTCCATCTAATGGAGCATTCCAGCAATACCACTGAGGAGGGTCTCAGTGGACTGGGGGCAGGCAGGGAGAAGGGAAATGGTACCAACACAAGGCTTGTTCATACAGTGTTTCTAGTTTTTAAAAATAAAAAAGTAGGCATTTTTGTCTTGTTCTAGATCCTAGAGAACACGTTCAACTCTTCCCCCTTCAGCATTCTGTTTAATAATAATGTTAGTTGACTGTAAAATGCTCTTTAGTCCATTGAAGTATGGTTCCTCTGTACCTACGTAATGGGTGGACATTGAACATTTTTAATGACTTTTCTGCATCAATTGATAATCATCATGACGTATCTTTCATTCTGTTGATGTGGTGTATCTCATGCATTGATTTGCATATGTTGAACCATCCTTGCATCCCTGTAATCCCATTTGATCATTGTGACTAACCTCTTTAATACGCAATTGGATTCAGTTTGCTAGTATTTTATGGTGGATTTTGCAACATTTTTCATAAAGGACATTGATTAGTCATTTTGCTTTTTCTTTGTATGTGTTTGTTAAGTCTTTTGCTGGCCTGATAGCAAATTAATTCTTAATTTAACCAATCACAAAATATTTATCAATGGAATGATATAAAATTTGAGATTTGCTACGATACAATCAATGGAAAGGAGAAAGGGGAGTGACAAGAAGAGGAAGAATAAAATTGGCCAGGAGTAATCATTGTTCAAAGCTGGATGATGGAAGTTCATGACACTCTTCTGCCTTGTGTATATTTCAAATTTTCCCTAAGAAAATGAATGTAGATCTTTACCAGATGTGAGACTCCATGTTACATTTCAGTGCATGGTGAGCAAATAGGAGAAATGTATAGCAATGTGCATCTACCCAGTCATCCATGTATCCCACGGGAACTCACAGAGAGACCAGAGTAGCAGGAGAGAGGGAAGGAGCCCTAGGAAGAACAGCACCTGGAGCCCCAACTCTGAGTAAGAACCTCTGAGCTTGGGCCTTGAAGCTCAATGAAGCTGAGATTCCCTTCTGACCAGTGAAGAATAAAGGGACCTCAGACTTGAAGCTTGTCCTCCACTTCAGCAAACATTGGGAAAGAACTTTATATTTAAATGTTTTAAAGAAATATAAAGTTACAGAAAGCACTAACTACATTAAGGTTGAGGAGGTTATTACGACCTCTGGGGTTTTTCTTCCCTTATTCGTGAGTCATCTGTGACATATGAATTGTCATGAGGATAAAATGACATAGTACATGTCAAGCCTTTAGCACATATTAAGGTCAAAAGAAAATATCAGTAAACAGTAATCCATAACACTGTCATTAGAAATAACTACAGGACTATAAGCTCATCATGACTCATAATTGGTCTTGACTGAATGAGAAAAGTGCTATAGTTAAGATAAGATTTGATATCACAAATTCAGTTGGAAATACTACTCTATGGTTATTGCATTCTGGTAACAACACAGTTTTATCTTGCATCTACTTGGCTTATTTCTAATTTAGTAAGGATGCATGAGGTACCTTTGCTCCACCACCACATTAAGGAAAGAGGAGACATCCTCTGGGAAGTTAATTAGAGCAGGATTAAATTGGAAAAAGAGATCTGGTTTTCTGGCAAAGTGATGGGCGAGAGAGAGAACAATCTCCAATTTTGTTAACAAAATCACAATATTGTGTATGTGTGTATAATGTACATATGTGCATGTTCATGTGTTGAGTGCAGGCACACATGCATGGCTCACACGTAGAGATCGGAGGACAGGTTTTGGGTACCAATCCTGAGAATACCCCTCATGTTGAGGTAAAGTGTCTCTCTCTTTGTTCTGGCTCTTGTCACTCACCACTGCTGTCCTCCAAGTTAGCTGAGCTCTTGTCTCTGCCTCTTATCTAACCATTGGCAGACTGGAATTACAGAAGCCTGCCATGACTTCAGCTTTTTACATCGGGTCTGTAGATCTGAACTCGGGTACACAGGCTTGAGTCATCTCCCAGCTTTTAAAGTCACAATCTTATTTTTTTGAAGTTTGACGAAAGATCTAAGTTCATCCACTAATATATCCGTGTTCACCCAAGTGTTTCCACAGCCAACTAAGAACTAAGAGCAATCACATAAATCTTTAAAATACTTTAATCCCAAAACTGAAATATTTCCAAACACTTTCATTTAAAATGAAGAACTCTGATTCACCATTAATAGACTGAGTCACAGGATAAGCAGTGTCTCAGTCATCTCCAGAGATTGCCTTAATTAAAATTCTTTAAAAACTGGCTTAGGCAAGCCTCTTCTTAGTAATAGAATGACCTCTTCATTTTTCATGACTATTTCGTAATTATTACCATGCTAGACTGTTATGGTTTATCATATAATAACAATAATGAAAACAATAATAAAACCAGAAATTGGAAGTAAAGGAAGAACACACACACACCACATGCTGTGGACAGCTTTATTGCCTGATCCTTTTTGCTGCCTTGAAAACATAAATCATTTTTAGATGTCATGTTTTCTTCTGAAAATATTCTTAAGCATTTGACAAATCCTGATGCATGTTTGCTAACAAGGACAGATAACAAAATGACAGAAAAAGTTGCCAATTAATTTAACAGAAAAACTCAGATATATTAATTATTAATAGAATGCACTGGGAGTTGCAGAGTATCTAGCTTCACATGGAGTACACTTGCTTTCTCCTGGTATAAGACTAGACAGTTGTATGGAATCGTCTTGCTGATCTCAAATGCATGGACATCCCCATCTGAACACTGGGTAGAATGGTCCTCCCTCACCACCTGGTGCCGCATGCCCACACAGAACCAGCCTACAAGAAGGAGAGGATGGAAATGGTGCTGGAAGGCACCTGGTATCTTTCCCCCTTTCCTTTGCCTTCCCTCTCCCCTGCATCCATGTGGGGAATGGGTGAGGAAAGAGCAGCCTGAACTCTGAATGGGGGACATCCTGTGAATCCCTTGGTTCACCCAGTATTAATCTACCCAGGAGAACAAGCCAACCCTGCCAGCTGTTGTCATATCTGTTTTAGTCCATCTTTGATGGATTTTTCTGCCCTCAACCTTGTGTCTCATAACATATAATGTTTGCCCTTAGAAAGTGAAAATTGAACATTGTGAAGCTTCACTCAACTAGTGTAGTCTATTTCACTGAATGAGCAACATAGTTTCATGAAAAAACTCAGACAATATAATGAAACACCTTAGAGATTTTTTAAAAAACTAAAATAGAAGGACTGTAGCTTATTTTTGACTTCCCATTTAGAATTTGTTTTCCACTGAAAAGGAAATATATTTTTGGCATTCAGAATATCAGATTTCATGAAAATTTAAAAGATTTACTAACATCCTGGTCTACAACCAGCGAGTGACACAGAACCAAGGAAAGCACCTGGAGTCATGTTCCAGCCCTGCCAACTCCAGACACAGGCTGGTATGGCCCCTCTCAACAGCTGGACTCTAAAACAAGCCCAAGGCACTCTGCAAACAGCGCTTCTCCTATGCAGTAGACTTAAGTGTGTCTATTATGGTTTAAATACGAAATGTCTTCCACAGGCTTTGGGTCGAGCTGGTGCTGTTTGGGAAGGTTGTGGAAGCTTTTGGGAGGCAGAGCCTAGCAGAAGAAGCAGGTCCCTGGGGTCTGCCTTTGACGATTAATTACACCTGGTGCTCTGCTTCTTCTCATCCTGAGGTAAAGAAACTCACTGCCATACACCCTCACCCCTATAACATTTTGTCCAATTGCGTGGGTCCAAGCAACCATAGACTGAACCCTCCAAAGCTGTTAATATAATAAACTTGGGGCTGGGGAGATGGCTCAGTGGTTAAAGGCACTTGCTTGCAAAGCCTAAAGGTCTGTGCTCAATCCCTCAGTACCTGTGTAAAGCCAAACACACAGGAGATGCACCTGGAGTTTGTTTACAGTTGCAAGAAGCCTTGGAGCACTCATTTTCTCTCCCTCCCTCCCTCCCTCCCTCTCTCTCTCTCTCTCTCTCTCTCTCTCTCTCTCTCTCTCTCTCTCTCTCTCTCTCTTCCCTATAATAAAAATATTTTATTAAAAAAATAAGATAGGACCAGGCGTGGTGGCTAACGCCTTTAAGCCCAGCACTTGGGAGACCAAGGTAGGCGGATCACTGTGAGTCTTAGGTCAGCCTGGGCTAGAGCAAGACCCTACCTCAAAGAACCAAGAATGATGATGATGATGACGATAATAATAATAATAATAATAATAATAATAATAAATCATTCTCCCCTGCGGTTGTTTCTGTCAGGTATTTTGGACATAGCTGTGCAGACCTAACCAGTGCAATGTCAAATACCTGCTCCACAATCACATGCTGAGCAATTCTGGACCAAGACACAGCTTCTCCAATCTGCTGCTTCATTGTCTCTAACACAGGGACAACGGTCTCCATACCATAGTACTGAGGAAGGATAAAACAAAACACTGTGGTGACAAGCAGCTGCTCCAGCTGCTGGCATGCACTGCATCCTGGGGAAGTAATGACCTCTCCCTATATTAAAAGAAGCGGACACCCTTTCTTTGTCCCAATCTTAACTCTGATGCCAGCTGAAGGTTAACTAGATTCTTCTTTGACGTGGGAGCCAACATCTCCCTGCATTACAGGAACCACATGAACAATGTATGTATGTCAGCACCTCATAAGCTATAGCTTATTCTGCCTTAGTTAGTGGCATTCATTAAATCCCAGAAAGCCAAGAAACAACTCAAAGAAAAGCATACTGTACCATCTCGAAAAATGCAATGGCTGCAATGATTGTTTCAACATTATAAACTGAGACTAATTTTTACTAATTAACTGAACATCGATCCTCCATTTGTGTTGTGACTAACTCTCCTTTTAGAAATCGATGATATATTCAAAGACAAATATGTTAGTATATCTGAGAGCATTGGGATTTTCAAGTCAAAGTTCGTTTTTTGGGGCTTTTTTTGTTTTGTTTGGGTTTGTTTGGTTTAATTTGGTTTTGGTGTTTCAAGGTAGGGTCTCTCTCTAGCCCAGGCTGACCTGGAATCCACTATGTAATCTCAGGGTGGCCTCGAACTCATGGCAATCCTTCTACCTCTACCTCCAAAGTACTGGGATTAAAGGCCTGAGCCACCATGCCCGGTTTAAAGTTCATTTTATATCACCATTCCTCTAAAGAATAAATTTTGAGGCAAGCTTGGAGTTCTAAGTTTTGGGGTGCACAGCATCCCTTCTCTATCTAACTTTTGGCCTGTGAGTGTCTCTGCTCAGGAAAAAAAAATGGTCACTAAGTCTTGGGTATGATTTTAAGACAGAATATGGGTTGTCTCTTCTTCAGTCTCCTTAAAGTTACAAGCAGCATTCAGTCTGTCCACATCTAGGAACATGGTACTTTCTACCCTCTTCTTACCCTGATGAAATTTTACTTTCAAATACGTATTTCCACCTTCTCATATAGTTGGGAAGAAAAAGCTCTTCTTTCTTTAGAAGGGGGAAAATCTCTTTGATGTTTCCATTTTCATCTGTGATTCAGAAACCTCCCTGCCCCCAAGAGTAATTTTAAATTCAAAGAGAAACTTGTTTGATAGGGCTCTGCCTGCTTTTGTGTGTGTGTTAGGAGAGGGGAAAACTTTTTTTAAAAAAATAATGATCAAACAGGGATATAAAACCACTATAATTAGCTAATTCAATACCATGCTGTCCAAGTGATGCCTGCTTTGAGAGTTCCGCCTTCATAAGGCCATGTTTTCATGGCTTTATAAAATTATCCATTTTCACTCAAATATTCTGCCTTGATAGCTATTTCTGCGTGATCAGTGAAATGAGTTGGGCCGCTGCTGTGGTTATTAACAGTAAAGTGAGCTAACTGGCAGTTGTCATTCAGAAATCTGTAGCCCACTTAAAGAAAGGAAAGAAGGGTAGAGGAGCCACCACACACCCACAGCACCCAAGGAAAAGCCTGGTGAGGAAGAGGCAGGAACCTGCTGTATCATCAAGAGGAAAAGCTTCCACTGCACTTGCCAAGGGCACCGTGACCCTCCTGGTAGGGAGCAGAGCTCAGTCTAGACAAAACACCCTCCCAACACCTTAGCAAAGCTCTAAGATCAAGCTATCCAAACCAGCCAAGGGAGCCAGCGGCTGGCATGTACAGCCAAGAATGCTCACTGGGTGAGCAGCAGAAACTCAAGTGAACGTCAGCTGTGCCTAACTGCAGGCAGAGACCCCAGGGGTTCCCCACACCAGGCCCAGAAAGCAGACTTCATTCATACTCAAAGCTGACAACAAGGAGCACTAAATGCAGGCGTTGAGAATGAGGTTGACCCTGGAGGAGGACCCACCGTGATCACAGCTGAGATGCTGCATGAACACATGGGCTCCAGCACTGGCCAGCTCACTACTTCCCGAGTGGAAAATTGCAACATCTCTGCTCCCTCATGGCTTGTGAGTATGTGGACTCAAGGGTCATTATATTGTTTGTTACTTTTTTAAATTTATTTACGTATTTGCAAGCAGAGAGAGATAAGGAGATGGAAGATGGAGAGAACGGGCACACGGGGCCTCCAGCCACTGCAAATGAACTCCAGATGCATGCACCCCTTTGTGCATCTGGCTTTATGTGGACACTGGGGAATCGAACCCAGGTTGTTAGGCTTTGCAGGCAAGAGCCTTACCACTGAGCCATCTCTCCAGCCCCTCAAAGGACATTCTTGAAACTGCAAAGACACAGCTTCCAGCTGAAGATAAACACCCAGTTTGCAAACCCTAGAAAATCTCCCTGCTCCTTCTCATGCCAGTTTTCCACAAAACACTGGAGCTCTAGAATCACATATTAATTCAATAATCACATTCCCTGAGACCAGCATATTTCTGTCCCCCGAAAAATCAGCCTCCACTTAAACCCTAATGAATTGCTGGTCGGTTCCCCTATTAGCTTTGTCCTATAGCCTGTATGTGAGGCCACCCTTCCTAACAGCCTGTGCCCCTGACCGTGAGTCTTAAAGAGTACATTGTACTCTCACATCAGCCTCTGTCTCCTGCCCTTCGGGAACTTTCATCCCCATTTGTAAAGGCCCCTTGCCTGCACCTCCATTCCCGTTACCTTACCCAGCTTAAAATGGTCTCCTTCTAATTACCTTTTCAGTTTTCTTACATTTTTCCCTTGAGATGTCTCAATTAGTGTACTTTTTCATGCTGCTTGTCACCTCAAGGTGGGTCTAACTCTATCCAAATCCCTGCAGAAAATAAATGAGGAGCCCTTCTGGGCAGCCAGGCTGAAGGTGGAATTACTTTACAAAGCTAGCACACCTTTAATTGATGATAAATGGACAGGAAAGCAGGCTTCCTAATACAGTGTCCCGACGCAGCGGCCACACGGTGTCCTTTCATTACTCACAGGTATAGCAGCAGCCGCACGCAGCTCACAGCTCAGGCCTGGGTGAGGAATTTCCAGGGAGAGAGAGACAGGGAGAGAGAGGGGGGCTAATTAGCATTGTTCTGGTCAAAGTCAGGAATTAACTCACTCTTCAAGACCGCAGCTGAAAATGCCATTTTCTGTTCCTGAAATTACATTTATAGGCAAATATACCCATGGAATTCAGCGAGTTAAATGAAGGTAGGGCTTTCTCATCTATTGCACAGCTCTTTCCATTCCAATGCTGCCAAATAAAATTAAACTAAAATAAAGGTGTCTATCACCATATGTCCCTTCTGTTAACGAGTGCCTCCTTGTCTTGGGGTCTCTGGAGAGCTATTGATCCCTTCACTCCCCTGGGCTCCAGAGTCCTTATCTGAACCTCTCAGAATGTAGAAACCCACAGAAGGCTCCTTGGGCTTAAAATCTTATCTGCTTTGGTCCATCAACACAGGTTGTCAAAGACAACTTTTCTTCTTGGAGATACAATAGGTACCTCCCACTACCTCGTCCTTTTTAATGGACCCTTAACTCTCTTCTTCCATTGCCACTAGCTTTCTAAGGAGCATCAGGAGCCATGCACACATAGGAGTGGCATTTAGTGCCTCTCCGTCTGGCAATATTCACTTGTCTCTTAGATCCCAGACAGCAGAATGGGGTTCATGAGAAACAGTCTTGCAGGGCTGTCTGGGGAGCCATGGACACAACTGGCTGTCCCAGTTCACAGTGAGGGGCAGAGGCCAAAATAGCCCCATTAGATTTCTTCTATTCCCTGGAAGATCTAGCAAAACCTCCACCAAGTTTAATAAATAAGTCTCTCTACCTACCAGAGCTGAAAGGTAAGAACCTGTTGCCGAATACAGTGCAGGATGTGTTCACAGGACATGGGAATACCATGCTGGAACCAGAAGAGAAACTAGCTCTCTCCAGACTAGCCCTCATAGTGCTTGAAAGCCCTATTGGAGAAGCCAGAGGACAATAATCCTCAACAGCATGAATAAGTAGGGGACCCTGCAGACTACAGAATTAACCAGCTCGACAAAATGTACACACTTGTACAATAATGACATGTGGCCTCTACAGGTAACCAACTGTTCTCTGATTGGACACGAAGCCAGCTTAGTGGGAGGGAACTCATATCTGGTATTGGAAACCGAATCAGAATTCCATGGTCAGGAAAGAGTGGGCTAACACACCAAAAATCTCCTAAACAATTTTGCTTATCCCCTGTAATGAAA
The DNA here is from genome assembly GCA_004024765.1 of Zapus hudsonius. NCBI lineage: Eukaryota > Metazoa > Chordata > Mammalia > Rodentia > Dipodidae > Zapus > Zapus hudsonius. The sequence goes on along the minus strand of PVHP010028310.1, from coordinate 6,115 downwards.
ATTGGTCTCATGCTTGGTTGGAGAATCTATTTTACAGATGGCAGAGGAAATTGAGGAAAGCCTAGATCCATCAATAAGATAAGATAACCAACTTCCCACTATGAGATTTTCCACCTCTACCACATGTTCCAGAGCCCAGGAAAAATTGTAGAGGAAGCAACATCATGAATACTGGTCTTACTGCTAGCCTGACAACCAGCCCCAGGGTGATGGTGACAGACACTTGGAATAATCAAAACCTATGCAAGCATAAATCCAGAGGCTACAAAGAACTCAACACTAAATCAGGTCGCTAACAGGCCTGCCATGGCTTTGAAGAAGACTGTAAGAGCCACAGAGTGGATAGCAGTACCCTGAGGCATGGTCCTCCGCTACCCCATAGGGACTGACTGAGTCCTTCATGGCCCCACAGTGACTACCATAACCCCACTGAGGGGGGGGGGACCCCAGAGTAATGGGAGTTGGGGTGAGGAAATAATAATGTATAACCTGTTATAATATATAAAATAAAATTTAAAAATGAAAAATAAATTAAAAGTCCCTCAGAAAGTCTTGGGGCACGTATGATTTCTCTGGAGATCAGAAAAGAGCCAAGGTTCATTTCGTACACTGCTCCACCCTCTCTTGCCTTCTCTTGAGTTCCTCACTGTCAAGAGTTTTTGTCCTGCCCATCCACACACACTCCAGTCCCACCCAGCTCCCTTTTTACCTTCATCTGTCCTTTCCAAGTTCTGTCCTGTGACTTCTTCCACTTTGGCCTGTCTCAATCCCCACCTGTCTTGATGCTGGATGCCCTGCAAAGGCACATCCCAGCTCCCAGGGGGCAGTGTTCACCCAGTGGCTGGCCAAAGGCCACCTCCATCTCCTGTTGAGCCATGCCCTGAAAGACATCCTGAATTAAAAGGTAAACATTTCTAGTTGCACATTCACAGGAAAATTATTTGTACAACTCTCATGGAGCGATTTGGAAGGTTGTATTAAGGCTAATAAAAATATTGGCTGTGAAACTTTCATCAGGAAATAATCTTAAATTCAGAAGAATGCTTGACACTGTGTAATGATGTTATACTGAACAGCAGTGACACCAGAGAACATAAAGTACTCAGAATTGGAGAATATTCAAACTAACAAGTAGCCCATTCACTTGATGGATTTTTTTCTTTTGTCTTCTTTTTTTAAACTTTTTATTGACAGCTTCCATAGGGAAGACATGTTCATCCCCTAAATTATAAACCAAAAGTGAGCAAAAGGAGTTCTTACACTTCCCTGTGAACCTTCCTTGTGCCATAGATACCTGGCCCAGAATCCTCAGAAACTAAGGTGGGCCTCATTGGATAGAGTCCCAGGTGTGAGAAGGAAAAAGCATCTGGATCTGAATTGCTTGGCTCATATAAATCACTCTTCCTTTGGGGTCTCTATTAAAATGTCACCTCCCTCCCAACCTGCACTTCCTTGACGGACAACCCTGTTTGATTTTTTTTGACACCATTCACTGTTCTACTGTTAATAAACAAGCCATCTCCCCAGACCTCACAGATCACCCTGTAGGAAAAAATTGCCTGACTTACCTTCAAAGCCCATTCTGAGTGTGGCTGAGGCTGCATGTAACAGCCTGCAGGAGACCAGACTGAGGGATGAGGAGGACCCTGCACCCAAGGACCACTACATTCTTTCAAAAGAAGATTGAATCGCTCCATCTTTTAATAGTCAGAATTCCCAATATACACCCATCTTGGCAGGAACATTTTTCTTCATGTATATATGTGTATGGTATATGTACCTGTGTGCATACACACATGCACACCTGTGTTTGACACACTCTCCTGCTGTTGTCCACCTGATGTTGGCCAGGAGGTAATATCCATCCTCTGCTCATGCCATTGTTTTCCCTGCCATCATGGAGTTTCCCCTACAGTCTGTAAGCCAGAATAAACCCTTCTGGGACTCCCTTCCCACTTTTGGACAGGTGCTTACTACCAGCAATGAGAAAGCTAATTCCAACAGTTAAATTAGTAACAAGGAGTGGATTGCTCCTGCCAGAACACTGATTCTGTGGCTTTTGGCCTTTTGGAACTGATTTGCAGGAGGAAGGTGGAAAGATTTGAAACCTTGGCCTAAGAGACACCTTGCAGTGCTGTAAGTACAGCTTGATGGACCATTCTGGTCAGAGTTGGAAAGACTTGAATGCAGTGAAATTATGAACTGTGAGGTTTGGCTTATGAGAGTGAGAAAGAACTTTGTCAGAATTGGTCTAGAAGCAGTTGTGTGAGAGGCTTGCTGTGTTCTGCTTGCCTGTGTCCTGAGAACTTGTGCAGGGTTGCATTGCCTACAAATGGACTACCGTGAGCAGATGGAGATGGCACAGAAGGAAATGAAATCTCTGGGCTGAAACAGCTACCCATTCAGCTGCAATTCTTTGAGAGATTACAACCATTGAGATTGGGCCAGGTGATTGGCATTAGGACAGCAGGAAGATTGGGGACTCTTTGAAGTAAGGGGCCTGAATGCTAAAGAAGGGTTCCTGCTCTTCAAAGTTGGCTTTGTTTCCCCCTGGTTTAACAATCTGGTAGTCCACCTGGTATGATAGAATACAGCAAACGCCAGAAAGAGGGTCAATGGATTTGCTGCACAGTTTTGTTTTTGAAAATGGCAATGGGCAGTGTTAAGAAGGCTTGTTGGATTACCTGCGTGGAGGCCAATGGAACCATGAGGATGAACTGTGGGTTGCAGTGGAGACCCAACAAAGATGCCAGGACTATGTGATGGCTGCCAAGGAAAGCTGCTGGCACTGGAGGATGCATTCCAGGACTGTGAGTAGCCTAGCTGGAGGGGTGGAATTGGAACTCCAGAGACTCCTTGACACTGATTAGAATTATCAGACTTGGAGTTAGAGCTTGATGCTTGCCTTGTTTGTTTTAGATCTTGTATTGATTCAATATTTCTTTGCTATGCTCAGTGCCATCTTTTGCTCTTTTGCAGTGTGAATATTCTGTGCCATTATGGGGGGTTTTTTTTGGTATTATGACTCAATTTTAAAAACCTTTAATTATGGGGATTTTTTAACATCATTGAGATTGATTAAAAAATTATGTGGGCATATGGAGTTGGTCTTGATGCATTGCATTTTACATCATTGATGGTTATCAATTTGTGGGGCCCAGGGGCAGAATGTGGTGGTTTGATTCAGGTGTCCCCCATAAGCTTAATGTATTCTGAATGCTTGATACTCAGCTGATGGCAATTTTGGAATTAATCTTGTTGAATTTGTGCTGTTGGGGGCAGGCTTATGGATATTACAGCCAGATTCCCCTTGTCAGTGTTTGGCACATGCTCCCTCTGCTGTTGTCCACCTGATGTTGGCCAGGAGGTAATGTCCATCTTCTGCTTATGCCATTGTTTTCCCTGCCATCATGGAGCTTCCCCTCGAGTCTGTAAGCCAAAATAAACCCCTCCATCCCCAAGCTGCTTTTTGGTTGGGTTCTTTCTGCCAGAGATGAGAAAGATGAATCTAACACTTGGCAAGCACTTTACTCACTGAACTATATCTCCAGCCCTGGGTAGGAACTTTTAATTAGACTATCTGCTAAATGTCAAGACTGTGTGCTAGGTGCTGGGTGGATACCACAGGAATAAACACTGGCCCATGTGGAGCGTGCACTCTAGTGGAGGAACACAGACAACAACCAAGGGATAGAAAACCAAATGTCTAGAAATACCATGGAAGCAGGGTCTGGGAGACTATTGGGAATCCAGAATATTCACTTAAGAATAGCTTCTGTCTTTCCCTGCTGTGAATCAGGACAACAGCAGAGATGTGTAGCCCCAACCACAATTTGGTACAGAAAAAAAAAAAACTAGGATTCACAAAACCTTGACCATTTCATTCATTAAGGAATGTCATAATCACAGCTATGTTACTTGTTTCACTTTATATTAAAGATATAGAATTAATAGGCTAGCATCCTTTAAGTGATAGGACTTTCTGGTTAGGGCCATAAATTTTCAAAGTATTAACTAATGGGTCTCTGAATTTCAACAGAATCTGCAGTAACTTCCCCTTTTTTGATCTATAATTTTATTAATCTGTGCCTTCTCTCTTTCCTTTCATTAGTTTGCACAGGGATTCCTCAATCTTGATCATTTTTCAAAGAACTGAGTAATTCTCCATTTCATTAGTTTCTTCCCTGAGCTTAATTATTTCTTGCATCTATTACTTTAGGGATTAGATTATTCTTGTTTTTCTATGACCCTGAGATGAATCATTATTTTTTTTATTTGAGATCTTTCTAATTTTTTTAATGTAAGCATTTATAACTATCAACCTTCCTCTTAGCACTGTTGTACCCTTGTGCCAAAGGTTCTGGCAAGTTGTGCTTTCATTTTCATTTGATTCAAGTAACTTTAATTTCCTCTCTGATTTTTTTTCAATGACTTACTGGTCACTCATGAGTGCATTGTTTAATATCCATATATTTATATGGTTTCTATGTTTTTCTTGCTATTGATTTCTAATTCTTTTGCAGTACAATCTGATAATATATAAATTTTAATTGTATTTTTAATTATCTAACTCATTTCTATTATTTTGTTTTTGATTTGTGTCCTAGAATGTGGCCTCCTTTAGAGAAGCCTTCATGAACTGCTCAGTGTGGTATATTGAAATCACACACTATTATTGTACCTGTATCGGTCTAACATTGTATGTCTGTTAGTGCTTGTTTTATGAAGTTGGAAACACCAAAGTTTAGTGCACACATATGTATAGTGGTTATATCTTCTGGAGAAATGGTTCCCTTTATTAATATGTAGTAGCCTTCTTATCTCATCTGTTTGGTTTGAAGTCTATGTTATCAAATACCAGAATACCTAAGCCAGTTATTTACAGTTTCTGTTGCCTTGATAGATTGTCTTCCATTCCTTGCCTCTGACTGTGGATGTCTTTACCAGTAATGTGTGTTTCTTAAACACAAGTTTTTTGTTTGTTTGTTTGTTTGTTTGTTTGTTTTGTTTTTAATCCTTTAATCCAGTCACACAGCCTGCATCTATTCATTGGTGAGTTGTGTCCATTTACATTCAAGGTTATTGTTGAGGCTACAAAGGTTTCTATTACTAATTATTTTAATGTTGTTAGCTGTTTATCTGGATGGCTGGATTATCATATGTTCTTTACTTTTCTTATTACTCTCAGTGAATTGTTGAGCATGATGGATTCCTTATATCTGCCCTAAGGTAATCTGTTCCTTTCAGAAAAATTATTCTTTTCTGTGTTCTCATGATTGAGACTCTCTCTCCTCTGTGTATAGTATTTATTTACGCATCTACTTCAGTGTAGTTTTGATGGTATGAACTTTCTGAACTAGTGCTTATATTAAAAATCCAATTTTTCTCCATCAATTTTAAAAGATAGCTATGCTAAATATAGAAATCTGGGTTGATAATTATTTACTTGAATGAATGATAGGCAGACAGACAGATAGATACATACATACATACATACATACATACATACATACATACATACATACATACATAAGTAGATACATAGATAGATACATAGATAGATGATTGTAGATGATAGAGATAGATAGATAGATAGATAGATAGATAGATAGATAGATAGATAGATAGATAGATAGATAGATGATAGATCATTCCATGTTTCTTAGGAATTTATAGTTGCTCATGAGAGATCAAATGTTCTTCTGATATGTCTGCCTTTGCAGGTGAGCTAGCATTCATCCCTTGCAGCTTTTAATACTGTTTCTTTGTATTTTTGATATCTTAACTAGAATATATTGTAGTGATATTCTCCTCTGGTTATGTATATTTGGAGCTTTAAATACCTCTTACATTTGAATGTATATTGCTCAAAGTTTGGGGGAACATTTTACTATAATTTCATTGAATAATTCTGCATGTACTTAGTGTTTATCTCAACTCCTTCTTTTAAGATTGGTCTCTATATTATATCCCAGGCTCCTTGGCCATGATGGTCATGCTCATTAATTTCCTTCCCTATTAATGCTTGAATATACTATTCCAACAAGCATGTCCTCCTCTCCCATTGTTCTTTCAAGTACAGTGATGATGCTTACCACTGCTGTTGTTTTTTTTT
>PVHP010028309.1:0-23394 GCA_004024765.1 Zapus hudsonius | reverse complement strand
CATGGGTCGTCTGGATCAGTCCTTGGGACAGGGGACCATGGAGAGCCTAGGATTCAGCCAGGTTCTCCTGGCCATGCCTCCGGATCATCTCCCCCACCACGGCTCTCACAATCTTTCCGACCCCTCTTCCGCTCAGTTCCCTGAGTCGTGGTGGATGAGTAATAAGTTTGCTTTAAGGTTGTGAGCTTAGGGGTCTTTGTGTCTAAAATCGTTGGTTTCTGTTCCACTGGCTACTCCTGTGTTGATTTAATGGCTGTGGCTGTGGGCCCCTTGTTCATCTCGTCTTTCTCTGCGGGGTTCCATTTGGATCCTCCATGATATGGCACTTTCAACACAGAGCCTGGCACCAGGAATGGTGGGCAGCCATGTGGACACACATACTCAGCTCCTGAAAGTCTTGCACACCGAGCTATAGCTGGCAGAAGTCAAATTCAAGTATACATTCGTGAGTAACTGACGAATGACATAAGTCATCTTCTAAAGACTCCTCAGTGGGTAAAGCAACAAACCTTGAAACTAGCACGGGCTTTGCTATAATGCATCTTCTGACTCCATATCACTCTCTGGAAGAAGGCAGTGCAGGTTGCTACCTGTTTGGGCTCAGGAGGTCATGTAGTTTGTCCAAGGCGGCCCTAGTAGTTAGAATGTGTTCCTGGACCTAAACCTAGATTGGCTGCTTTGGATGTAATCCCTCTTTCCACAGCCACGCACAGGAGAAGAAGAATCACTGAGGACTTTGGCAATAAGACCTAAGGATTAGGGAATGTGTTCCAGCTTGGCGCATCTTGTAACTGGTGGAAAAAAATAATTAAACATACATTACTAAAGAGGAGAGTTTATTTGTGAATAGCAGAAAACGATGGAATGAGGGACGAACACATTCTAGAATTCCTTGACTGCCAAAGGAGGGAATTCAGACTAGTTTCTGAATCCTGAGTGGAGAGCCACTGAGGTCTCAGAGGAGGGGACGTCACATGATCCATGAGGGCAGAAAGATGGAGAGCTTCTGAATAGTGACCCGGGAATGCTTGAAAAACACTGGTGTTGGGCTGGAGAGATGGCTCAGCGGTTAAGGCACTTGCCTCCAGTGCCTAAGGCCCTGGGTTCAATTCCCCAGGTCCCACATAAACCAGACCCACAAGGTGGTGGCCCTGGTGTTCTCTCTCCTCTCTCTCTCTCTCTCTCTCTCTCTCTCTCTCTCTCTCTCTCTCTCTGCTTGAAAATGAATAAATAAAATATTTAAAAAAAAAAACACTGGTGTTTAACCTGGTAACTAGAGGAGTTTGAGGAAAGTGAAGAGGATTTTCACCTACTTAGGGAGGATGTGATCATTACGGGTGAAGAAAGACACAGGCTCAGTTGATGTCCATGAGCGATTGAGAGGTGCAGCGAAACAGTGAAGTCAGGGGATAGAAGTTCTAGAATGACAAATTTCAGTAAAAATAAGAATAAACGTTCAGGCTGGAGAGATGGCACAGTGGTTAAGGTACTTGCTTGCCAAGCCTAACGGCCCAGGTTCGATTCTCCAGTACCCACATAAAGCCAGATGCACAAAGTGACTCATGCATCTGGAGTTTGCAGTGGCTGGAGGCCCTGGTGAGCCCACTTCTCTCTCTCTCTCTCTCTCTCTCTCTCTCTCTCTCTCTCTCTCTCTCTCTCTCTCTCTCTGTCAGTCTCTCTGCCTGAAAATAAATAAATAAATTGATTTTTAAAAGACTAAACTTTCTGTTCTTCTCAATGCACTCGAAACTGGGTCATTGGGAGCCATGACATATCCTTGGCGTCAGAGACTGAGTAGTGCTGGGCATGAACCAAGTCCCAAACCTCAGGGGACGGGAAGTCAGGCCTGAACCAGAAACTAACTTGGCATTAGAAGCCTCTCTGGTACAGCAAAGACTGCTTTGAAAGGTAAACGAGATGGCTCGGTGGATAAAAGCACTTGTATTTACTGGCTCAAATTCAATTCCCTGTCCACACAACATGGCACATGTGTCTGGGGGCCCTGGCATCATGCCCTTTCTCCTCGCCTCCCCTTTGCCCTGCCGAAAACCCTCTCTGTTCTGCTCTTCTCTGCTCTATTCTCTCTCTCTCCTTCTCTCTAACAAATAAAATAAATAAATAAAGGGGAAGATCTCCTCACTAGAGTTGTTGAGAGAGTATGTCAGGACAGGGGATTTGTGTTGAGGGATCATCTAGGATGGATGATTTCTAAGAGTCTACGCTTTATGCGGGTTGGGAAATCAGCAAATCCCTTAATTAGAGGGAGAAGAAAGGCAAGTGATCAATGAGCTTCTCTTTGAAAAGCCTCCATTTGCATGCTCCATTCTTACCCGAGTGTGAGCTGGTGTGTGGCCAAGCAGGAATTTCATCCTAAGTGTAGCAGGGTGACTCAACCTACGAACTGAAAATCATTTAGCTGAAATCGTGAGACAGTCAGCAAATTACAGACTGCCTGCAGGTTGTGGCTGGGGCCATGGCGAAATCTTCCAGAGCTGGCTAGCATCAGGTTGGTTCAGGACAGACTCCCTGCTGGGATCTGCTGGTGAGTTAACAGGCTGCTGGCCAGCCTAACTGGGCAGGAGTGGAGAGGAGAAGGGAAACTGGCCCCCAAAGAAGCCTCCTAGCATCGCTTGTACTGTGGTCTGGGCCTTCCCGAAGCCTGGGGCACTTGTGGGTCAGGCTGTAGAGAACAAAGAAATGACAGGATTTGGCCAAGATCACACAGCAGGAAATCCACAGTAGCTAGCGATGCACCTGGGTCTTCTGAATTCAGTGGGGGAACCGATGGGCCACGCTTTGGTCAAGGGAAGATCACATGGGAGTGGCCAGGTACCTGTATCCTCACTTGGGGTCCTCTTGCAAATCCACGACACTGAGACCTGTACGGCTCCTTAGCAATAATAATCCGAACGCTATCTGCACTAACGTCTTATACCTGCTGTGCCAGAGGACATCTAATTAAGTACTTTATATTCACTGACTCCTTTAATTCTCACAGAAATTCCATCTCAATTTTCAGACAAGGAAACGAGCTCTGAATCGCAACGTAGCTCGATAAAACCGACATTTGAACCTAGGTATGGGTGACCTAAGGCTCCTCCCAAGGGCAGCTGTCTGCCCATGACCTCAGTCCATTAGTTTTCAAGGTCAATGCAAGGAATGCCCAGGGTCTAGCTCCTCTTGGCTCCAAGGCCAACAAAAACAACAGTAGTAAGCGCTTCTCTCTTTCTGCCGTGGAGGGCTTTCACAGACTCCATTCTTTGAAGTCACACGGAGTTCCCCGAGCTGCCAGTCAGATGTCATCTACATAATGAACACCATGACCAGAGTCAGAGGGATGCCGCAGCAGGGCCAAGACCACCCTGAACCTCCACACGGGATCCACGACTCTCTGCTTGGCACCTCTGAACTCTCGGCTTCGTTCTGGGCATCACCAGACATGGGTGCCAAGCGGCCTCTGCATGTGGCTCCTCATCTCACGGTGACAGACACTCTCGGGGCTTGTCTGAGAGATGACGTGTGAAAGACTTAGCCACTGCTTGGCCAAAGGAGACACTTGTTACTCCCTTCTTTAGCGTGATTCACGTATTCAAACAGCTGTGTGTTCCACCACCCGACCAGCACTCGGCTAGGTTCTGAGGGGGACACGAGCACAGCTTGTACTTCCAAGGAACTCAGTCTAGGCAAAGAGATGTACCAATCAGGTAATTCTAGCATGAAAAAATATATATCTCAAATACTCAAATACGTTTTCATGTTGCCATGGCTGGGCATTGAGCCCACAGCCCTGTTCTCTATGACGGAAGACTTCTGACTCTCAACCAAACATTCTTTACCCTTGGGGTTTTTTTTTGGGGGGGGGTGTCATGATTTTGAGCCAGCCTGGGCTAGAGTGAGACCCTGCTTCCAAAAAAACAAGCAAACACAACAAATTCCCCACCCTTCGTGATTATTCAGTGTTGTCTTCTCAAGACTCACCTTCTCCCTGAAGACCCAACCTTCTCATGGCCGTGCCCACTCCTCGTTCCAATGCTAAGGCAGCCTTGGAAATTTCTGCTGGGTCAAGAATCCTAGGTATACAGCTCATTGAGAGACAGATTGCAAAGAAGAAAATATAGGCTGGCAGAGGCTCATCTCATCCCCTTTCGAAATTGGTATAGGAGCTGAGGCCAGAGGGTCGATGAGTCCTCTTCAGCTGAGAGAATGGGCAAGGGCAGAGCGAGGGCCAGAGGCTGCTTCTCATGCCGCATGAAAAAGGGCAGAAGTCGCTCTAAAGTAGAAGCTAACTGCCACTGATTTCGGGTGATCTTGTTTAGTCTACGGTGGTCATCACTTCGAACCATCCCCACGCCTTCATGAGTTCAGAGGGTGGGCTTAGTGATCCCCAGTCCTTCAAGGTGGGGAGATAACACAGAGTCCATCTAGTTCTAGAACTGAGGGCTGCAGCTCAAAATGAACTGTGATCTAGTTCACATCCCTTGCCCAAAGTGGAAGATGGTAATAATGTGTCCAGTGAGAAAGGATGTCAGGAGCTGCTTTTGAATTCTGATGGACGTTTTGACGCAGAGGGGACTTCCTGGTATCAGTTCTGGACAAAGACCATTATCCTTAAACCCTGTGATCTGGGAAGTTGTTCCTCTCTTTAAGAAACATCATGAAAGCAAATATTTGACTTTCTTTCATTTCCTTTCTTCTTCCAAGCTAACCTTGCACAAGCGAGATGACCTTCCATTCGGTGACAAGAATTTCGTAAGTGAAACGTTTACAGGCACTACAGGAACGACCTGGTGCCTCGCCCACTTCATTAGAATTCTAATTGGGGTGTGTAGGAGAGGCTTCTATAAATGGGAAGACAATCCCTGGCGCCTGTCTCTCCATACCATCTCTGTCATTTCCAGAGGAGCCGCAGGAGAGGCAGAGGAAGGCGATCATGAGTGGTGAGTGAGAAGCATCTGTCCAGCAGGTTCTTGAGGGAAGCCCATCCTGCCCCCCATCCCCAAACCCTGGCCCAGCCTGCCAGGTCAGAAGAGTCAGCCCAGAGAGCTGCTTGCCTTGGGAACTCTGAAAGCTGGGGCTCAGTATTTGGGCGTCCTGTTCAGAAGTGGCTCTCCCAAAGTGCCTTCTAGGTCCCTGAAGCATTTTGGAACATGACAGGGAGCTGAAGGTTGCATCCCCTTGAGGATGAGCTCGGCCTCCTTGGTGCTCCTTTTGCCAGCAGGGTGCTACCCAGAGAGTCAAGCTGGGTGCCATCTGCTCCCCATTTTTCTCGGTACACTTTGACCAGTGTCGGTAGCAAGTCTCATAACTATGCAGGGGTGCCAGGGACACAGCATGGATGCTGGGTGATAAGAAACCCTCAGTATTGCTGGAATGTTCCTAAGTAAACTACAAGTCTGGCTTCTCGGAGCAGCTAGAGCAAGCGTGCCTCAAACCCTCCCGCCCTACCAGTAGCGCCAGGGAAGGGAAGGGGAGCCAACAAGAACCACAGGTTCGTTGACTCTGCTCTTACTGTCCAGGATTCGGCCCTTTTTAATCAGCACCCCTGCTAAGCGGCTGCTAATTAGTGCCTGTCACAGTGCTCAGCCTTGAGCAGTGACAGCGCCATGCCAAACCCAAACAAGGCATGAGTCACACCTGTAAACCTCAGTGAATGGTGGTTAGGACCACAGGGAGGCTTGCCAGAGAAAGCACCAACCCCGATGGCTGGTAGATGTGGCTGCCTTAGAAATTAGACAGACCTGCGCCCTTCTCGCCTGCCCTGAGCCACAGGGAGAAGGGCTCGAAGTGGATGGACTCGGAAGCTCTTGGCAACACCAACTCTGTCTCCGTGAAAGGACAGGTTGTGGATGGGCCCCAGCGAGTGCAGAGTCCACCGTTGGATCAGCTCCTCTGGACACCAGCGAGGCTCGGTGATTCACAGTCACTGAGTCCTTTGAACCCGCTCTGAGCAGAGAGGGGTCCCCAAGTCACAGCAGAGTGAGTCCAGTGGGCGGGTGGGAGAAAGTCAGTGCTTCCAGAGTGGAAGGAGAAGCACGTGAGCACATTTCAGTCCCTTAAGCTCATTGCACGTACAGTTATTCTCAGCTCCTCATTATTACTTCACCAGGAAGGGTTTGCCAGCGTTTCATAGATGAATGGATCTACTTAGGGGATCTCATGCGAGCAGGCTTTGCAGTTTCTGCCCTTGGTTAGATTTTGGTTTGAGTGGCACCAGCTCATAGGTAATTAACATATCAAGTGGACTGTCATTTGGTTCTGCGACAAACGCAAACCAAGTGTTATTATTGGCACCGAAAGAAGAGCAAAGCAATCTGGACTGGGACTTGGCATGCAGAAAACCCTAGAAGTCAGTGGCCCATCGGGCACAGAGCCGGAGTGGTTGCTCTGGAGTGCTTTGCGCATTTAGGAGTCTGGACAAAGGGAACAGGAAGATAAACGTGGGTGCAGAGGCAGTGTGACCCAAGAGACTATCAGACGATGTGTGCTGGTTCATGTTTAAGACTCTTACTGGGATCAGAAGGAATCCAGTCAACCTGCCTGTTGGCTAAGAGGATGACCGGGATAGGGTTTGGGATGAGGTGGTAGAGCGAGGCCTAGCAAGCTTCTGCTCCGAGGGCTGTGATAGCCCGAGAGTGGACAGGAGTGAGGATGGTCTCACAGGTGTCAGCCCATATGGAGGGAACACTGTTCCTCAGCCCAGCGCCTCTTAGAGGCCATGTCCTCAGAGAACAAACCTGAACCCCAGACTTCTGTATTGGGAACTAACAATGGCCCTGCTCCGCAGGAGTCACGCATTCTCTTCTGGACACGCTGGCCGGGCCTCGAAACCTCACCTCCTCTGGGCTTCCTTTCTCCGTCTAAGGGGACTGTCATATTCTGGTCATGTGAATCTACCACCAGACCTTTTCCTTGAACTGGACTTGAGGGTCAGGAATTTCTCTGGGGTTCCTTCCTGCTTCCTTGTCTGTGCACCTCTGGCCTAGCTGGCCTCTCCTCACGTCCTTGTTGCAGATCATGTCTTGGGACTCCAGTGTGTCTCCTCTCCACCCAGCCCCATCGCCTTCTCTCACCTCCCCTGCTCATCAGAGACAATCCCACCCAGCTTGAGAACCGCTCAGAACTTTTGTTGCCACAGGATTGATTATATGCAGGCATCTGGCAGCCGAGGGTTATCCAGACTTGCTTCTGGGTTGACTCTCAGCTCCATCGCTTCTCGTGGAACGGTCTGGGACATGCTCCGTACCCTACGAGTCTCGGTTTCTTCATCTCTAAAATGGGGTTCCTGTGGTACCCACAAAGCAGGTGCTCACTTAGCACAACTTATTATTACATAAACATCTTTTACGGGCCGTTTCATCCTTGCCTTGAGGTCCTAAGAGAACTCTATGGGATGAAGTCCCCGAGGAAACCATCCATTAGGGACTTCCCGAGCATAAGTCCGTCCATCCTCCTGATCAGCCAGCCCCCTTCACATGTTTCCAAGTCCTGCTGGGTCCGTGTGTTCTTCTCCATGGTTACTCCATGCAGATGCATCCCACAGGGCTGCCTGGCACACAGCCTTCTCCTCCGCAGGGTCCACGTGCCAGGCTGGGGTGTGTGGAGTTAGGAATTCTTTCCTTGTCACTTGAAAGTGGTGGAAACCAGACTCGACCTGTAGTAAGGCTGAAAGAGGGCTTCCAAAGGAGTTGAAATCCTCTTCTTTAGACTTACTTCCCCACTTTGTGAGAAGAGGACTCTCCTTCTCCCCTGACCCACCGCCCCAGAGTTCAGGCGAGCTCATTGGACAGAAGGGACAGTGTGAATGCTTCTCAGCCCTGGGAACACACTGCAGAAGACCTGGGAAGGCTGGTCTGCGATGGCACAGATGGAGCTCACATTCTCTGGGTCCTCCTCTGTACAGCCAGGCTCGAGAGCCCTGGTCTAAGAGACTACAAACGCCTCTTTGGAAAGGAAGATGGCAGGAGTCCTTCCCTCCTCCTCTCACCCTGCTAGCTTCATGCCTGGGCAGGAATAGGCTGTGGATGGCCTTTTCTTTCTGTCAATCAGGCATTGCCACCACACAGCAGCTTGGAGTCAGACCTGGTCAGGCAAAATTGGCTTCCAGCCTGGACTTGGGTTCTGTCTGATCTTGGGCAAATGACTTCATTCACCTGAGCTTCCAAACTCCCATCTTCAAAATGGTCATGGCAACACCACAGGGGCTTGTGACTATCAAATGATGCAACACAGGGGAAATGCTTAGCAATGTCTGGCACAAGAGAGGGTCCCATTGGCAGCCCATAAAAAGCTCCTTGACTCCTGTTATTTCACCATTATTATGTAGAATGCCAGAGCATTTGTTCTCCAACTTCTTAGAGGAATCCACAAGGGAGCCAGGAAACTTTCTCCCTATCATCTGGGAGTGGAAGGAACAGACTCAGTCTCCAGTGAGGCTGAGAGCTGCATTCCAGAGAAGTCTACAGTCTCTTCTTTTCTATTGATTTTCCCGAATCACAACAATACCCCCAGAAGGGGCTGTTGTTCTGGTCATATTGTCCTCTTTCTGTAGATGGGCAAAGGACAGTCAGAGACTTTGGGACTTTTTCCCAAGGCCCCTTGTTCCTCTTTATCCCAGGGACTCTCGCAAACGACTCACAGCCCCTCTGTGACTTGGATACGAGACCTGGCTTCTGGCTAAGCTCTGCTTCTAAACTAGTCTTTGATTTCAGTAGGTCATTTCACCTTTGGTTTCTGATATGTGATATGAGGTTATTAAATTATATTACTGTTTTCAACCTGTCAGCTGCAATCTACTTGTAGGGTGTAAAGTCAGTTTAGTAGATATGATTAGCATTTACAAATAAAGCAATAGAGATGTGAGCTGGGTGCTGTTGTGAAACTGTGTGTCTGGTACAGATCAATGTGAGCGAGTGCTAAAGTGTTCTGGATCCAAACGGAGGCCTCTGTCCACAAGAGGCTGAGAAGCTACTCAGCTGCGTGACTTCAAGTGTGTCTATTAGCTCTAATCAACTCTAGAAATCCTCAAGATAAAAATGTATCTTTGGGCCGGAGAGATGGCCCAGCCTGCAAAACCTAATGACCCGGGTTCAACTCCTCAGTAGCCATGTAGAGCCAGATGCACAAAGTGGTGCACGCATTGGCTGGAGACCCTGGCATGCCCATTCTCCCTGTATCTCTTCTCTCTATCCCCCCACTTGCAAATAAATAATATTGTTTTAAAAAATGTCTGTCGAAAGAAGCCATAGAGGAATATGGTCTAGACAAATGTGGGGATTCCAGCCCCTTGAGGTACAGGTGTTGCCATGGCGGGCCTCTGATACTATCATCTTTCAGAAGAGATAGAACCTCAGCCCACACCTAGCAACCAAGGCATTCTGCCAGGCATTGTAAGAGTCTGTTCAGCTCTAAGAGTCAATTTCAGTCTGACTTACAAGTCATTGGCCAGACATTATGTATGCTACCATCTAGCTGAAGGAGAGCCTGGGAAAAATTGTGTCTGTTAAAATGGAAGACCTTATCAAGGGAAGGGGGACCAAGAGAATGCTGGGGTACAGTTCCAAGGGATGGGAAACAGGGAGACTGCCTGGTCCTGGCTCTGAAATGGAGCAGAGACTCCAAGACACGGTGTGGACTTCTGAAATAAGCCCTGGAGGGGGGTCTGTACATGCTGGTTTGTAGACAGACCCTCCTCCAGGCTGCCTGTCCTCATGTGTGTAGACAGACCCTGCTCCAGACCTCCCTGTCCTCATGCTAGAGCAAGCACCGGCTGTGTATGAATTGTCTGTATGAAAGGCCTCTTCTCCCTTCCATATTTTTCCAGTGCTCAAACCTAGGATCCTGTGAAAGTCAGGCGAGTACCTACCATTGAGCTACAACCAGGGCCTTCTTTTCCCTCTGATTGTCTGTCTGTCTTACATGTGTGAGTTGACGTGTCACCCTTCATTGCTTTCCTTCACTCAGGCGTTGCAGAATACAGCTGTGAGGCCCAGAGAGATTCAGGAGCTTGAAGCAAACCTTAGATAACTGACTCCCCACCCCACCCTTCCTATACTTCTAGCAAAGTAGAAAAAGTGCTCTGGGCCACCAGGCCCCTGACTTGGAATTCACAAGTGAGGGGGGCAGCCAGCTGGGGAAGGGTTATTGAGCATAGCCCCTCCCCAGCAATGCACTCTGAAGGCCAAATACTGTCATTCACTTCTGTCTTTTGCAAGATCACGCAGTTGATGATGGATTCTGAGGGCCTCTCACCGCACAGGGCAGCTTCCCGAGGCTAAATCTTGAAGGGGACCCACTCCAGCAAGGAGAATTGGGACACAGAGACAGAGTAGCCTCAGGATGGTCTGAAGAAAGTCCTGCTTCTCTCTGGTCAGCTCACAGTGCTAATGGTTCAGTTGCCTCATTCTTGATGGGCAGGATGAACTCAATTCCAACTGGAGTTAGTTAGTTCCGCAAGGTTTTTCCGAATACTGAGCTTTTAGCCAACTAGCCATACAATAGTGGGGAGGGGTTCCCACTACCCACTTACCAGGTTCAAAAAATTGTTTGAACAGTTCACAGAACACAGGAAAACAGTATATTCACTAAGCTATCAGTTTGTTACCAAATTTCGGAACAGGCTGGTGGAAAAGATCATTGGACAGGATGTGTCCTTTTCCCCAACCGCCCTCCAGCACTGGGTGGATTCCCCCTCATGGAAGTTCTCCTAAGGTCCTTCTGGATTTTTTTTTAAAATATTTTATTTTATTTTATTTATTCATTTTCAAGCAGAGAGAGAGAGACAGAGAGAGAGAGAGAGAGAGAGAGAGAGAGAGAGAGAGAGAGAGAGAGAGAGAGAGAGCACCAGGGCCACCACCTTGTGGGTCTGGCGTATGTGGGTACTGGGGAATTGAACCCAGGGCCTTAGGCACTGGAGGCAAGTGCCTTAACTGCTGAGCCATCTCTCCAGCCCAGGTCCTTCTGGATTTTTATGGAGGCTTCACTACATAAGCAAATTTGATTGATTACAGTTAATGAGTAATGCTGACCCATAATCATTGATGATTAAGTTAATTTCCAGTCCCCCTGCGCCCCCCAGGTCAGGAATATGGAACTGAAACACCAAAGGATCTAACAACCACATAGCTGGTTTCTTGGGCAACCAGTCCCCATCCTGTCTTGCTGAGTCTGTTTTTAGGTGTCCAGTTTCACAAATATATCCATAAAGGATCCTGTGTGTTGTGAACAGCAGTGATAGCATAAGCTGCGGACACACGTGAGCCCACCTTTTCTTCCTCCTGCAGCTCAGGGAAGCCCTTGCACATACCCCACAGCATCTCCCCTGGAGATTTCAGGAGAGGCTGAGGCTGATTCCTATGACCATCACCTGCTGGCCTCCACTCAGGAGTGGGTGACTGACCAAGCCTTCTCATCTGTGACTTGGGCTTCCTCGTCTGCAACACAGGGTGTTATGAACGCAAATCACAAAGTTCACGGGCTAAGGAGTGCCAAGGCTTGGCATGATGACAGGCACACCAATGCCCAATAAACCTCAGCTAATGCTCTGCCCTTTGCCACCAGACACGCTGGGTCTGACCTAATAAGCCATGCAGAATGTGCCCGGTCTCCCCTTCCCACTGATTCCCTGTAGGAGAGGAGGTGTCTCTGCAGCCTAAGGACCCTGAAGTCCAGTCTCATATTGGCCATTGCCCCTAAGGGACCAGCCACTGTTCCCTGGCTGAATGAGAGACTCTCACTACTAATACAGCAGCAGACTGCATAACCAAAGAAGGGTGTGGCCTGCTGGAAGGGAACAGACGCCGGTCATAAATGTGGGCGCCCTCCCACCCTTCTTTCATCCCTCTTGTTCTATGAAGAGAACCTGGGCCACACTTTCTGTTCCCAAAGAGCCTGTGCTCTAGCAGAGAGAGTTCACCTGGGGAAGAAGACATGCATCTTTTAGGGATAAAGAATCTCCGGGGAGGCCCAGGCAATCTGAATTCACATGTTGCCTCTTTTCTCTAAAATATGACAAAGAATAAAGCTCTACCAGCTCTCAACCAGATGGGGTGTCTAGAAGGAAATGAGCAAAGAGGCAGGATTTTAAAGCTGGAGACCGTTTTCCTAGACAGACCAAGCCCTAGCTAATGTAAGCTCTGTACAGCTATCAGACAGTACCTGAGATTGGAGCTGTATCCATTTAATAATTGGGTTCAGAAATGGTCCTCCATTTTTCTTCTCTCCTGATATCTCTCTTGCCTTTCTTTTCTCTTCCCTTCATCCAGTAGATTCTTGTTGAATGCATAAATGTTTTCGTTTTCTTGCGTTTGTCAAAATGCATTAATTTATTCTTTCAGTAAATGTTTTTGAATGAAAAGATGTATGCATAAATGAATCATTAATACCTTGAGCTGGCGGCATGATCACTTCATGAGACCTTAGATTGCATGAGCTTTTTCTAGGGAAGAGACTACTGGTGCTTGCTCCCCCAGGCAGGGCACCCCCCCCCAACTGATCGTTCACCCTGGTGAACCAATGAGTTTATTAGGCTTCTTATCGAGCATGGGTGGGAGACATGGATGACCCCAAAAGCAGCATTGAGAAGCCATATTATCCCAGCATGGATGACAGACAACCTCCCGATACTGCATAGATGGAGTTTCCATCCCTGATCTCCCCCAGAGACCATGAGACCAACAGTATGAGGATACCTGAAATCTCAGGTGGGAGTCTGAGGACCCTCCTATCTGGGGACATCAGTGAGCCATATCTGGAGAGTCTCTTGTGAGTAGTCACCTCTGCTTCTGATCAACATGGCAATGCTTTTTTTCTTGGAGGTCCCACTCACTATCCCAGAGAGATCTTTCTGCTTGGTCTCCAGAGCTGGCTTGGTGCCAGGCTCTTCCTCCTAGTCCTTCCCTGACCCCCTCTCCCTCCCTCCTGCTGCCCTTCCTCTCAGTACAGGCCACTGCTCCAGACAAACAGCATATGGCACTCTCTTCTGCCCTTGGGCTTCTCTGCCCCATTGTCTGGAATTCAGGCTGTCAATTGACATCTGAAAAAATGCTCACCTTTCAAAGTCCAGTATTTTCTTTTGAATTGATAAGCATAAAATTAGGAGATCCTATTGCAAAAATGCTTTAATAAACATACAAGCTCAAATTTCTTTACAACATACTAGTTTTATTTCAAGTGACAGGATGGCTCAAACACAGGATGGTTAATTTTTGAGGACTCTCAGAACTGTTTCCCATAATGCTTGTTTCCATTTCCACCAATAGTGTTCAGGGGCTCCTTTCCCAGCCCCCTGTCAGCGCTCGCTGTCTTCTGTTGGCTTGGTAGTAGCTCTTCTTACTTGGGGGTGTGGTGTTTCATTGTGGTTTTAAGTAGCATTTCCCTGATCAAGGGGATGTTAGACAATTTTCATATACCTGTCTGCCATTTTCTCTCTTTTTTTTAAGTTCAAACATTTTCAGTGATGCCTTTTCTGATTCCCTACAGCTGAAAAGGCTCCTCTCCTGCCTGAATCTCCCATATTCCAGTAGTTAGAGGAGGCTGGATTCATCCCATCAGGCCATCTAGAACCTCTTACACTTGTCTCACCCATTGAAGAAGCCCTTGGAAAAACTCCATTTCACGCATATAATGTGTCCCCTATACATTATAAGCGAATATATATAAAGTAACTGTTTCCGTTCAGACTTCTGCGTGGATGTGCAGCTCTTTCAACGACTCTAGCTTTTCTTTGTTCCCTCGTTCCTTCATTCAGTTGTGTTGCAATCAGCTCTATGGTGTTGGAGGAACATCCAAACAGGCACAGTTTAGGGAAGAAGCTGCTTCCGTGCATCCAAGCAGAGAGAGACCATCACCAGCCAGCAACACCAAAAGCAGAGACCACACACAGGCAGCAAGCAGGACCCTGCCAGAGCTCAGACTGCTCTGCAAATGCCTTTGGGCTGGAAATCAGACTCACCCCCAGTGACATGGAAGCCGGAGACCCAAGTTGCAAGCTTTAAGAAAACACCTGAGCTGACGGGGACATACAATCCGATTACCACCAGTTACCTATCTAATCAGTCAGGTGGTGTGCTAAGCATCAGAATATAAAGTCAGGAAGGCACATTGGGTGGGAGAGTCCAACCACACATACAAACAGGAATGATGCCTAGCACTGAGATGTACCACATCATACACCCGTCAGAGTTGTAGTTCATCATGGAAACAGACCAGTTTGGTTTGCAGAGGTGTAGCTCACAGGAATAAGGTTTCTCCATGGGGCTGAGTGAGATACGCTTCTCATATATTGGGGTATCTCTCTTAAGTGTGATGTGTTTTGGCCCCATCACCTCCATAATCACGTAAGGAGTGGGGAATGGTGGATTTTGAGAGGAAGATTGTCCTTGATTGTCCAGGGATTTCACAAGCTTTGACCTACTCCTCTCAGCACCTCTTACCAGGGTGCAGTTGCAAGTCTCCTCTTGGCTAGGGTTCCCCAATTTCCAGTCTCATCAATGCTTCTTAGAGTCTTGACTGGTTTTGGTTTCTCTAGCATCTGAGGCCCGAGACAACAAGGCCTTTGAAATATAAAGAAAGTCAAAAAGAAAAATACACAAGTAAATATTCCCTGGCCGGTAGAGTGGTGAAAGGCACTTGTGCTTGGCCAGACATAAGGTTATAAGAAAGCCAGCCAAGCCTGGGGATGTAGGAGAAACATCCTCTGGCTTCTGTTGGAACCCCATCCACAAAGCAGCAGGACTGCTAAGCACTGGCCGGGTGATGCCTCTCAGCGTTGTGCCTTCCTGCCAGGGTCCAAGTAGCAGGTCACCAGGTGGAGAGGAAAGACTGCAGAGGGGCACTGTGGGAGCCCTGGCCATCTGGAAGGGCGGGCGGTTCTGTGACCTGGTGTCACAGGGGTCGGAGTTTCTGGTGATGGAAAGTTGAATGGGAATGGATTATGACCATCTTAAGATAGGAGATCAAAGACTCCGCATTGTAATGGCGCTCCTAGAAGTTCTGCCATTCCCTGACTCACCTCACCCCTAGACTCTACGGTGTGCTGCACCCTTGCTCGGGGCTTCAGTCCCTGCTTTTTATTTCAGTCTTGGAGCTGCAGAATATCGACTGGCAAATCCCCACCAACCGGCGTGCGCACCACACAGACAGGTTCTACAGCAAAGAGCTCATTGTGCGGAGAGGTCAACCCTTCAACGTCTTGCTATACTTCAACAGAAGTCTTGAGTCTGGAGAGAATCTAGATCTCACAGTCTCCACAGGTACCTCCCACGCCCCTCCCCCCACTGAGTAACCCTTGGGGCTGGGCACCCAAGGGAGAATGAGATCCCAGCTGACATCAAGGAGGATGTGGCCTGCAGGGTCCTTGGAGCCCCGGCTGAGGTGCTTCAGGGGATGAGACCATGGAGGGCCCGGCTAACCTTGATCTTGTTCCCTGGACAGGCCCTTCCCCCTCAGACTCAGCCAGGACAAAGGCTACATTCCCAGTCACCAACGGGAGAAGTCCAAGTGGCTGGAACGCAGAGCTTAGAGCCAACAACAATGATATTCTGACCATTGCCGTGGCCAGTCCTGTCAGTGCACCAATAGGATGGTACACACTGAATATTCAGATCTCCTCCAAGGGCAGCGTCTCCTCTGTGAGACTTGGAACATTCATACTGCTTTTTAACCCCTGGCTGCAAGGTAGGTCTCTAACCACTGCACTCCCACACACCTCTTGCCTAAGCAGCGGCTGTGGAGCAGAGACACAAGACAATCGCCTCCTGGCTGGCGGGCAGACGTCTCATCCCTGGGTCTCTTTCAGACCCTCAGGTCAGCCCAGCTGCTTTTCCGACCTGTAGAACCTACAATAAGAGTTGGAAAATATTACAACCCCAGACATCATTCCTCAGTGGAGGTTGCAATGGGCCAAAGGTGGCTCTTACTCCAAGCCCTGTACCCATCCTCAGGAGTGGGAGGGTGACTCGTCTCATTGCTTCTCTGTGGGAGTCTAGCTCCGGGTATCTGCTTTTTTTGTGTCAAACAGGGGATGATGTCTTTATGAGTAACCATGCTGAGAGACAAGAGTACGTCGAGGAAGATTCTGGCATCATCTACGTGGGCAGCATGAATCGAATTGGCATGGTTGGCTGGAACTTTGGACAGGTAAAAGGGTCACGAGAGTGCTAGTCACAGGCAGGTCGGAGCTCGCCCCAGAGATTCGTCCATTTGCTGCCTTTCTATCCGATCAGTCATTTGGAAGACACTTGATCATCTGTCTACTCTGTTCCAAACCCCAAACTGCATACCAAGGATACAGGAAATGAGCATGAGGGGATCACACTCTAGTGGGCAGACTAGGCACAATGCTGAATTGATGCAATGATCCCCAAACAAGTAAAAAGCCAGCATAGACCTTCAGGGTAGTCTGGCGTTATTTCTCAGCCGACATAAAATACTGTGTGACTAGCCTCTCAAAGTCATGGTTTCTTAATTCTGCCTCACCGTCTAAATCCAGAGGGATCCCAGGTCTGTTCAGCTTGGAAAACTCTCAAGGGTCGTTTTCTGCCTTTTCTTTTTCCAGGAAATAAATAAAGATATTAGAATGTAATACCTGGGGTAGCCAGAGCGCCTGGGCTGGGAGAAAGGGGGAAGGCGCACCCCTGCACAGCACCCCGGGCCCCCACGTGTAGCCAGCATAACAAGGCTGTTCTCTTCTCTGCATCTGGTTTAGGATGGAGATGGTGGTGGAGGGCATCTAGCAGTGGAGGGTTCTTCAGAGGTATGAGTTAAGAAAGTCTCTCCTAGGAAGGAGCATTTGATCAGGAACCTGAGAGGGGATGAGGGAGTCTGCTGGCTGTCTTCGAAAAGAGTGGAGTCCTCTTTGGCCACATATTTGACAGAAGGAAAAGCAAAAGTGAAGACGTAGCCAGTAGAGCTGATGCGTAAGCATATGTCTCGTAGTGGGAAAATGGCTTCAGATATGTCTTTAGCCAGAGTTTCCCAGGAGTCTAAATAACATGCTCAAGTTCATAGAGCTAAAAGAGAACTTGGAGTTGAACTTGGGCTCAATTCTTCATTGAATAGGCAGAAAAAAATAACAAGGACAGATATGCTAAAATTTATTGCCAAGTTCATGGCAGGAAGGGAGGATGGTGGGCACGGACTCTTGTATACAGCAAGAGTTCTTATGGTTTGTGGGGCAAAAGCTGGGTTCAGCATCTCTTTATCTTTATCTCTAAAAGAGAACTTGGAGTTGAACTTGGGCTCAATTCTTCATTGAATAGGCAGAAAAAAATAACAAGGACAGATATGCTAAAATTTATTTCCAAGTTCATGGCAGGAAGGGAGGATGGTGGGCACGGACTCTTGTATACAGCAAGAGTTCTTATGGTTTGTGGGGCAAAAGCTGGGTTCAGCATCTCTTTATCCCCAGAGTGAAGGGTAGCTCCTTTGATCTTCACCAGTGTGGCTCTCATTCCCTTAAACAGCCAACCTCACTTGTCATTTCTTTTCTTTTTTAAATTAAAAAAATCTATAGCCAGGGTCATTGCCCCCCTCAGCAATATCACACAAAGGAGAAAAATCTGGCTCCCTCTTGTGCTATTCATGACCCTCTTCCACAAGGACTGATCCAGTATACCTACCGAGGAGGGTCCCCAGGGGGTTGGGGACAGAGGAGGGAAGTGGGGGTGCCACCATAAGATCTGCTCATACGATGTATCTAATAATTAATAATAAAAATATTTTAAAAAGAAAACAAACTTATTTTTGCACGCAAGAAAGAGAGAGTAAGAATGTGTGTGCCAGGGCCTAGTGCCACTGCAAATGAACTCCAGACACATGTGCCACATTGGGCATCTAGCTTTAGGTGGGTACTGAGGAATCCAACGCAGCAAGTAAGTGCCTTTAACTGCCCAGCCATCTCTCCAGCCCCTGTCATTTCTTTTAACACATGGTCTTATTCTGCACAGTTTGAGGAAGACATTTTGAGCATCAGCCTCTCCATCTTGGATAAGAGTCTGAATTTTCGCCGCGACCCTGCTACTGATGTGGCCCGCAGAAATGACCCCAAATACGTCGGTCGAGTGCTGAGCGCCATGGTAAGTATCAGGAAGGGATGCTGAGCTCATGCGCTCTGACGTGTCAAATCCTGGGAACCTCACCGATGTCGGTGGCTAGGACCTTCCCGATTTGCCATCGGAGGACATAGGGCTTGTCTGAGGTGCATGGTGAGGAAGCCAAAGGCAGAGGCAGAACTGCACTCACTTCTGGCTCCCTCCACAGCCCATTCGGCCATATGGTGAGTCCTGATCACTAGGTGTTCACTAGGGACAGGATGGAAGGCAGCTGCGTGCGCCTTGCATGCCGCCTCCACAAGGGCATCTCGGGAGGCAGAGGTCAGCAAGCCGATCTCCTGTGCCAGTGGTTAGGGCAGCGTGAGGTGGTGCTCACCGCTGAGATGACTCAGCCCTTCTGGGAACAACCTGATCCATCTCAAAGCCAGCTTCCTCCCTTGCAGCTCCCCATGCTCTCTGCAGACCTCTCTACAGGCTGTGCCAGGAGCTAATTACGGCCTAGGCAAGCCTTTGAAATGTGGGCTGTCAGCCAGAGATGACCCCGCTGATTAGTCCTCTGGGGACTGGAGCCCCTTGTGACTCAGGAGACTGGGAGGGCCAGCTTCCAGCTCCCAGGATGCCCCAGCTTGTCTGATCCTGCAGGGATAGGAGGGTCAGGGAAGGAAGGTGAGGTGGCCTGTCCTGAGCCAGGACCCTCCGACGTCCAGAGCTCTCTGTCAGAATCCCTGTCACACTCACAGATGCTCCAAAGAGAAGGAGCAGAACTGACAGGCTGGGGAACTGGGGGTGGGGTCAGGGGTTCAGCCACAAGGCTCATTCAGTTTGAAAACCGAAATGGTAGAAGGCTCCTTTGAGTCCATGTGAGCTTCGCTTTCCCTCCGTTGGGTGAAGACATAAGGCCAAGAGAGGGTGATTGACTTAATAAGATCACCAAGAGACAAGTGTTTATAACCTGGGTACAACCTCACTTTTTCTAAGTGCGTGTGTGTGTACTGCAGTAGTAGATATTGAACCCAGGTTTCACATATATTAGGCAAGTACTCTACATTCATATTCTCTCTCTCTCTCTCTCTCTCTCTCTCTCTCTCTCTCTCTCTCTCTCTCTCTCTCTCTCTCTCTCTCTCTCTCTCTCTGAGGCAGCGTTGCATTTTAGCCCTGGTTGACCTGGAGTTCACTCTGGTCTTGAACAATCCTCCCAAGTACTGACATTAAAGGCTTGGGACTTCACATCTGGTGCCAGCTCTCCTTCATAACTTTTTAAAAACGTATTTATTTGCATGTGTGTGTGTGTTTATGAATGTATGTGGATGCACCCAGGGTCTCTTGCTGCAAATTAATGCCAGATTCTGGCTTTATGTGGGTGGCTGGGGAATTGAACCTGGGTCAATAGGTTTGCATGCAAGCTCCTTTAACCACTGAGCAATCTTCCCAACCTTTTGTCTTTTATAACTTTTATTATGGAAAAATTCAGACCTACACAAACAGAGAGAGCAAGGATAGTAAGTTCCTATGTACCCATCACCGGCTTCAACAATTGTCACTTAAGGCTTGTCTCTGGTAAATCACAGACATTATATCCTTTGAGATATTTCACCTCTAAGCATTTCCACATGTGTCTCTAACAAAAATAGACGTTGAGCCCTAATCCATTGTCCTTGGAATGCTGAATTACATTTGTGTTGGCTGTACCAGAACCGTTTTTAAATTGAATGAATAAGAGAATGGATGAATGAAGGAAAGAAGGAATCAATCCATGACAGTATACCATCTTCATTCTTTCTAAGAAGTTAAAGTTAAAAGGTGATCTTATAGAAGACTAATAATATTCCTCTCCAAAAAAATGCTTCAAACCATGGATTCCCAGGCATCAGGGATAGCCCCTAAGGTCTTTCTTACAAGAAGTCCTTTGCAAGCTGGATTCCTGGCCTGCCTTCCTGCTGACAGACTGTCATGGTTTGATCCAGGTATCCCCCACAAACAATTGACTGTGTTCTGATAGATAGATCCTCAGCTGATGGCAGTTTGGGTTTTACAACCTCGATGAAGCTGTGTTGTTGGGGGCGGGCTTATGGGGTTATAAGCCAGCTTCCCCTTGCCAGTGTTTGGCACACCTTCCTGCCGCTATTTCCAGTGCTGTGGCAGAGGTGATGTCCAGCCCTCTGCTCATGCCATCGTTTTCCCTGCCAGGATGGAGTCTCCCCTGGAGTCCGTAAGCCAAATAAACCCATTCCTCTACAAGCCGCTTTTGCTTGGGTTCTTCCTAAGCAGCAACTAGAATGATGACCCCAACACAGACTATGAAGTCTCTTTCTTCCAGGCCATCCTGCAGGATAGGATCGCTGTGAAATCAGGGGTAATCAAGCATGGCCTCTTAGGTAAAGCCTCTCTAAACTCACCAACCACCCACCCTGCCTAAGTGGTGTGTCCACTCAAGGCTCCGTGGTTTCCTTCTTTATCTTCCCTCCTTCAAATCCTGCAAGTCACACATGTCAAACAGACTCGGTGCTAATTCGTTTGTATCTGTGGGTCTTCCCAGGTCAACAGCAACGACGACAATGGTGTTCTTGCTGGGAATTGGAGCGGCAATTACTCAGGTGGCCTGGACCCAAGGAACTGGAACGGGAGCGTGGAGATCCTCAAGGAGTGGAGAAAATCTGGCTTTAGGCCAGTCCGATTCGGCCAGTGCTGGGTCTTTGCTGGGACCCTCAACACAGGTAACTTGGGTGTGATGACCCTTTTTTAGAAGGCTTGCAGCGATCTACCATGCCCTCCATGACCAGTCTCCTTCTGCTGACCTCGGCTTCTAGTGCTGCGGTCCTTGGGGATTCCCTCACGCGTGATCACCAACTTCAACTCAGCCCATGACACAGATCGAAACCTCAGCGTGGATGTGTACTACGACCCCATGGGAAACCCCCTGGACAAAGGCAGTGACAGTGTGTGGTGAGTAACTGACAGAACTCTGAGTCTGAGAAACTCACACGCTTCTCAGGACCTCCACTGAGGCCTCCCCTGGCTGCTCTACCTGATTGAACATAGGTTCTAGTTTGTTGCCCCCCAGAAGGACCTGATGTCAGAGAAAGACAAATAGGGAACCCCACAAAACCACCCTGGACTTATAGGGCCCATTAGAACCAATGCTATTGATTTTCCAGCAAGATATATCAATTTACTCATTTCAGGCAACTCATATCATTGAGGATTTTCTTTCCTTTCGTTTTGTTTTTCTTTTGGAGAAGGCAGAGAATCACTCTGTAGTCCAGACTGACCTTAAACTCAAGCTCCTCCTGCCTTAGCCTCCTGAGTACTGGGATCACAGGTGTGTCCCACTATGCCCAGCATCAGGGTCTCCCTCCCTCCCTTCTTCCCTCCCCCTCCTTCTTTCCCTCCCTCCCTTCTCTCTCTCTCTCTCTCTCTCTTCTCTTTCTGTGTGTGTATGATGTGTGTGTGTCAGTTCTCACCTTCCACGTTGTTTAAGGCCCTGTTTACCACTGTGTGTGCCAGGATACCTGGCCTTCAGGCTTCCCAGAATTCTCCTATCTCCACCTCTCCTCTCACCATAGAACCACTGGAATTACAGAGGCTTCCTTTTATTGTGTCAAGCTTTGTGTGTGTCTGGGGATCCAAACTCAGGTGTTCACACTTGTGAAGCAAGTACTTTATCCACTGAGCCATCTTTCCTGCCAATTTTAAGGGTTTTCTTATTAAACAAAGTAAAAAAAATGTAAAACATTTTCTCTTAACTTATATACATTTAACATATACTTTAATTGACAGAATGAAAACACGTTTATTCTGGATTCCAGATAATAAAAGAAATTTTTATGTATTTGAGCATTATATATTTCTAACCATAAATATTCCATAGATGTGTGTCTATATGCCCATGCATAAGTAGTTTATGTTAGATAGTAATGAGAAATAAGTTATATAGACTTACAACCATGTAACCACATAGAGCTGTGTGTATGCACAAAAATATGTATGTTTATAGTTACTTAAGGTTATACTATATGCCAAATTATTACTGATAATTGAAAATTGCGTCCATATATATGCATAAATATATATTAAAAACCCATCTTTATAGATATTCAACTTGGCAGGCAGAGGTAGAAGGATCACCATGAATTCAAGGCCAGCCTGATACTACAGAGTGATATCCAGATCTCTCTGGGCTAGAGTGAGACCCTACCTCAAATAAAAAAGAGTCCAACTTTTCTGAAACATATTTAGCCTAGCTAATAGTATAAAATAAAATAAAAATAGAAATTAGTTGGGAAAGCTGTTAACACAAGTAAATAGGAATCTTATATAAACAACTGAACCAATTTAAGCATCCCCGGCCCTCTGCAAGAGAGTGAAGCTTTATTCGCCTGTGGTCCGGGTTGGAGGGTCTTATGGGAGAAGATTAGTTTAGATTTTCTTTCTTGTTCTGCAAATACACAGTGTGCATGTGCTCTCGCTCTCTCTCTCTCTCCCCCTCCCCCTCCCTCCATCCCTCAACCCCATCCTCCCTCTAATAATATATATGTTTTATGTGGCAAGCATTCTGTTTTCTAGCTTCCTACAAATGATGTTTTTCTTCTCGCTGGCCTTGTGTTTTGTGGTTATATCTGAAATCCATTGCAATCTCTCCTGATTATTGGAGGCCCGGCAGAGGCTGTGGTTCCACAGCATAGCGTGTGATGTGCCTGGTGACCGATTTAGACTAAGTCCCATGAGAATCCTTAAGGAAAGCTTCCAGGACACAGAGAGGTGGCTTCTAGATTGAATTCGGAATTAGAATACAGGTGTCTTGGTTATTGGCTCCTGCTACCACCCTCTGACCTTAGTAAATCATTTTGAATAGAATAACCTTTGGGACAAGTGGGAGCTGATAGGGACATACCTGGGTGGCACCCTGTCTTTTCTGTTGGTCTCATGGAAGGTTCCAGATCTTGAAGCTATGACTGTTCCTGAGGGTCCTGTCTCCCTCACTCTCTGACTTTCTTTCCTGCTCCCTTCTCAGAAAGCACTGGAGCCGATAGAAAGGGAGTTGTGAGCCCTGGCTCAAGCCCTGCTCCGAACCTGCTATGAGACTCGGGAAAGCCACCTCGCCCTCTGGTCCTCTGTCCCTCCATCAGTGAACCATAAGAGTTGGCCTAGGAATCTTACCAGCTTGTTTCTGCTTATAGCTTCTACCTACCCCAGGTTTAGATGAGCACGACCCGACTCGGAGGAGCCATGCCCCTTCTATGTTAAATCCACCCAGGAAGAGCCAAAATTACCAACCAGCTTAGGTTAGGGCAGAACATCTTTGGTCTGAATATTTGTATGATGTAAATATTGAAGCTTTAGAGCCTTG
>PVHP010028308.1:0-14536 GCA_004024765.1 Zapus hudsonius | reverse complement strand
CTGGGGAGCTAATCCATGCCAGAGGAGAGAGGATGCAGTACTGAGCTGCAGCCCCAGGATGGCACTGGGTGAACAGAGGCCACATACCTCAAACCGCTCATCTTCACAACGGTGTAGCTGTTCTTCATAGGGTGTCTTCTTGGAGCTGACAAAGGTGGAGTCTTCCGACCAGGAGGGGAAGGAGACCCACGTGTCATTCAGAACCTGCGTGAGAAGAGGCAGCATGGAAGGCAGTCTGTGCTGCTTGGTACAGAAGATGCACAGACATGCAACATCATCCCGACTTTACAGCTATCTGCTTTGTAACACAGTAAGATTAACTTTAGTCATTCCTAAGTGTAAGCAGGTGTGTGGTAATGAATACATATTTCAGGGGTCATCATCTTTGTTCACTATTTCAGGCTTTCTGGGCCAGAAGGTTCTATCTTGAATACTCAGCTCTGTCTCTGTCTTGGGAAAGTAGTCACAGGCAGTGTGTCCACAAATGGGCATGAGATTGTATGTCAATAAAACTTTACTGACAAATGTAGGCAGTAGGCCAGTTTGGCTTAAAGTACTTTGCTGACTCTCGGGTTATAAATATCCTGGATCGTAGTGCACACTTCTGGGTTTTAGAAATGCGGTAACTGTCATACAGTCTTGTCTGTACCACAGAGGCTGTGGATGTAAATGGGGAGGGCTAGGAGTGCCCCTTACAAATGACCTGCAATCCCTGGGATACTACCTCCTTGCAGATGGCTGTCCTCCCGCTGCACTTGGGCTGCTGGTAGGTTTTGGGCAGTGCCCGGTAGCTGGAGCCAATGCGCTTGCAAGATGCATAGTCTATTTCTCGACTTATTCCATCCCCGGATCGGTCACTCATGGGTGGTGCAAATGACAGCTCTTTCACTCCCAGAAAAGACTTGAACTGTGCAAAGAGTTCTGGAAATTTTCTTCAAAGATAAAGTAGAACTGTAAGTTGACATGCCTTTGAGGAAGCTCTAGAAGCATGAAAATAGTCTTGTGTGGATGCCCAAGGTTTAAATACAGTCTGAATTCAATGTCAGGAGGGAGGAGAGGAAGAACTGAAAAAGTACCTGTGCATGCAAGAAACTGTCTCCCACCACACACCCCCTATCACCGACCAGGACCAGGTTCCCTTCTACAGCTACCAACACTACCACCTGCACAAGGCCTTAAAACATAAATGCTGTAAAAATGGACTGTAAGCCCTAGGTTCCCTCATTTTCTGTCCTAACAAAAACCAACAACTAAAGAAAAACACCATGTTCTAACGGCCCTACAACCAGACAGCAGACTTTAGCCAAAGCTAGAGCCAGGCTAGATATAAATATATCTGTACTTTTCAAAGCACTGACAGAAACCAGCTTAACCATGAGCTACACCTCTGGGCAAACCCAACCTGAGTCCAGGCTCAGAACAATGCCTCACAAGAACATGCAGCAGCACTCAAAAGTTCCCCTGGAGGGCACCAGGTACATTACCCTGGCATCTAGTGCCAGAGCCACCCAAAGGGTTGTTTGGGGTCTTCTTTGCAGGAACACCTCAGATGCTGTTGTTGGGGTGAATCTAGCCATAGGTTTGGTGGGACAAACAATAGCCTAATGTGGCTATGGCTAGAACTCTGGAAGGCAGGAGCACAGGGTTAGTGTTGATCCTTCCATGGAAGAGGTCAGCCATTAGACCAGGGAATATCACTTTCATACCATCATAAAGCAAAGAAATCATTAAGTTGAGCCATCAAAAGTTTAACTGGGGCTACGGAGATGGCAAAGTAAAATGCCTGAGTTCAGATCCCAAGTCCCTAAATAAAATTCCCAAGATGGTGATATGTGCCTATAATTCCAGTTCTGGGGAGGTGGAGGGAATCCCCAAGCTCCAGGTTCCATGAGAGATCCTGTCTCAAAGAATAAAGTGGTAGCAACTGAAGATACCCCACATCAACCTCTGGCCTTCCCACACCATGTGCACTAGCCCACAAATACACAAACATGCATATATACATGCAAAAAAAACTGGGGGCCACTCAGCCCACACATACAAATATGTATCAGGAAAATAGGAACCTAAAGACTGGCAGGATATCCTAGACATTGGCATCACTGGAGGAATGAGAGTGCAGGGTTCCCCGACTTTCTTACAAATGTGGGTATAACAATTCTCTTAGTAAATGACTGAATCAAGAAAACTTCAGCACATTTCTCTGCTTTCAGACCCCAGGGGCCTAAGGGAGATACTCACCCCAGGAATGGGCTGACCAGCTGCAGCAGTTCCGAGCCAGAAACCAGCTCCTGGTTGAAGAGTGCGATGCATCGAAGAAAGTTCTCATAAACCTCCTGGCTCTTCAGTACCCTGCGCACCTGTGTGGGCAGGGGGTGGGTCAGCAGCACGCAAATGCAACAGCTCCACAAGGGGTCCACTACCAGCAGTCTGCACTTGTGCAGGGCCATCCCTAATTTAGTAAGGGAGGTAGGAGCGGTTTGGGCTGGCCAAGGTGTATGCCCATGAGCCCTGTTTGGTCCTGAGGTCTGCCCTGCCCTCTTGCACCCACCACACACGGTCCCATTCCATGATACCTTTCCCTCCCCGGCCTGAGAGAAGCATCGCGCACAGGTGAATGGGGACAGCGGAAATTTCACCTGAGTGGGAGTTCCCAGACTGAAGATGTGTCCTACCTCACCTTGTCAAAGAAAGAGAACTCCTGCAGTGTGCCGTACTTGCCCACGGCAGCAATGGACAGGTCTTTGGTACCTCGCAGCTTCATCTTCTTCTGTGGAGAGAAACCCGTGGCTTAAACATCTCGATCAGTGTGCCCCAAGGACACTGTTGTGCTCCTGGTCAAAGTACTGACGACAGCAGCACAGGCCCCGGGAGGTGCCAGCGGGGTGCTTGTCACCAGGACCGTGCAGAGGATCTGCAGGACACCTAGCATTGGGGAGGCGCCCCCTCCCTGGCCACATGATTGGGGAGAGTGTGGTCTGTGGGTGGCCCCTACCCAGAGGGCCAGCAGGACCAGGACAGATCTGGAATCTAAATCAGTTCGTGGGTTTTCTGTGGCATGGAGTACTGAACCCAGGGCCTGGCCCAAGCTCAGCACACCCTGGATATTGGTACTGGGCTGCATGTGCTCCATACGCACTGGGGATGGAGGGAAGAGCTTGCATGCGCGGCAAATGTTGGAAATGAACTGGGTGGGAGGGGCAGGGCTGGACATGCTCCTTGGGGGGCGGGGGTAGGGATACACGTGCTTAGCAGGTGCTGGAGAACCTGGGGCCTTGCGCATGCCCAGCATCTGGATGCTGGAGATGACATAACCACAAGCACGTGTAGTAAGTGCTGGGAGAAAGAGACTATTGTGCATGCTCAGCAGTGGATGCTGGGGAAAATAGAACCCAGGCCACAGGCATGTGCAGTAGGTACTGGAGATGGATGCTGGGAAAGGCAAATGTTCAGCAGGAGCCAAGGATGGACTCAAAGGCTTTGCATGTGGAAAGCCTTCTGCCACTGACCTGCACCCCAGTCCTAGTTTATGGCTTCTGGTAACTGGCTACAGCCCCATATAATTGGAACAAGGGAGCTTCAGAAACTTCATCTTCTACTTGTTTGTCCTTGCTAGGCTGTGACAAAGGGACAGCATGCAGAAGGTCCTAGAGAAGCCAGGCTTAAAGCTGTGTGTAGATATTTGTCTCTAAACTGGATTGAGACCCGAATGCCCAAAGGCCACACACCTATGGCTTGAAGGATGTTACTGTGTAGCTATCGTCACAGTATTATTGCTGAGAAAGATGGGGACATTGTAGTGGACCCACTGGCCAAATATGTGGATAGTTTGGATATCAAGATGCACGATGCTAGTAATGAATTATAACTCAAGGTTGACATTGCTGTACATAACTAAATGAATGGGAATGCCAAAAAACTTCTTTATTACTATAGAAAGTCAACTAGTAAATACACAAGGAAAAACAGAACTAGAAATCCACCATCACGGGGTGATGAGCGGGACAGGAACTGGATGTCAGCCACCTTCACTCCTCGGTTGTGCAGTGACCAACCATACAATTGTATATGGCAGCCTCACCTACAAAAAGAGTCATGACAGTGAAAAGGAGAATGCACAGTACATGTCACACCGTTTCTTCCGACCCTGGGAGGGGGTAACAGTCCTCTTCCATCTCACAACAGTCATGGGAGTCAGAATAGATGAATGGCCACATCAGTAGATGGTGAATTTAAAAAGTTTAGCCTCAGGTCTAGGTCTGGTACTTGGGCCTTGCCACTGTACTCCCCAGACACCTGTAGAGAAGGACGGACTCCTAGGCATTCCCACACAGGTACTTTGACATACAAGTGACTGATAGTTACCTTGGCAGGTGCAGACACAGGGCGGAGGAGTGAGGGCCGGGAACGCTTCTTGCTGTGTTCCAAACTCTTCTCCTGCTCGTTCTTTTGCACACTGTTCATCTCGCACGGCCCATTGCCTGTGAACTGAACACACAAACCCAGGAAAGGTGTTTAATGCTGAGAAAGGCAGCTCGTCCTTCTATGTGCCTCTGCACATGCAGCCTCTATGGGCCCAGCCTGCAGGTATCATGTCACAGGCTAGGGCTGCAGTGTATGAAGTGCCACGGGCTCACGAGATGATCACATTTTATGGGACAGAGGCATATACCTAGATTACTGGATGAATGCTGTAATGCTGGGAAAAGGCTCCCAGAGAGACACAGCACCAAGATCCTGAGTATGCAGTGTAGGAGCTCCTGGTAGACCCAATCAGGGCATCTCACAGTGAATATATGATTACAGAAATGTAAACATTTAGAGCATAGCTGGGCAGCAGGACAAAGCCCAAGTGGCTGGCGTCCCCCAGATCACTGGGGATGGGGGTGGGGCTTGGAGCCAGGCTTTGAGGTTGTGGCTATAAATGACAAATATGTCTTTAGAGTCATATTAGCCTTCACTGTGGGAGTGCTGGGAGGTGGGGAGTCATAACTGTTTGGGACTTGCCTTCTAGTCATCAACTAACAGACCAGGGAAGCTCATCCTAGGCAGGGTTACAAGGGACTGAAAGAGCCTGAGAGACCCCAAAATGTTCTAAACAACCATAACCCCTACTGCATTCTCTGTTCCCACACTACCACAGGACTTGATGGTGGGCCATATGGAGAACACACTACAGGCTCCAGGCATGAGATGAGGATGTCATGGTGTACCCAAACAAAACAGATGGTAAAATGGAGATATGATGAGCTGGCTTTCTACTGCTGCAATGGCATCTGTGCCTGACAGTAAGTGAAAACGAAAATACAAAGGCAAAAAAAGGGAGAGGAGCAGAACCAACAGGATGCCGTGCAGAGGAAATTTCTGGAAACTGAAAAAAATCTACCTTTTCTAGCTGACACCCTTAATTTACAGGGTTTTCATGTGCATGTATCATTTTCAAAATAACAATAAAGGCCTATTATTTACCCAGAGGTAAAACTTGTGTCAAAGAATTAAACTTCTAGCCAGGCATGGAAGTGCATGGCTATAATCTTAGTACTCAGGGGAGCTAAGGCAGGAGGATCACAAATTTGAGCCAGCTTGAGTTACATAGTAAGACCCTACTACAAAAAGAAATTAGTCAAAGATTCAAAGCTATTCCAGGAACCTAACTGAAGAAACTGGCAATTCATCTCCAGAACTTCTTTTCATAGATTCCCAAACAGGCACAAACTCCATTCTGAGGCAGGCAGATGACATTATGGCACACACTAAGTGGCAATGATACCTGAAGGGAAGAGCCGTCACCTGCCCAGCCTATCTCAAGGGGGAGGACAAACGCAGTATTGCCAACTCTCCCCAAGAGATCACATGATTCTTACCTTGTAGTTTAATGTCTCAATTTGTAAGCAATTGACCTAGACAGACCCCAGAGACCACATGGG
The DNA here is from genome assembly GCA_004024765.1 of Zapus hudsonius. Lineage (NCBI taxonomy): Eukaryota > Metazoa > Chordata > Mammalia > Rodentia > Dipodidae > Zapus > Zapus hudsonius. Next base: position 8,609 of record PVHP010028308.1, on the reverse strand, counting down.
GCAGGGCTGGCTACCTGATCATGCAAAGCCTGTTCTTGTACACCACGTTTTATTGGCATACCATGACACCCACTCACTTTGGAAATAAAAGTTTTATTGGCACACAGCCACACCCACCCACTTTGAAAATAAAGTTTTATTACTTAGCCTGGACTACTTGTTCATCTATGGTTGCAAATGCTTTCAACTATTAGGGTCTTTCTAACCACAATCAAGTGATGATTTGCAAGGCCTTTTCCAGAAAAAGCTTGTTAACACCTGCTCTATGCTAAACAGTCTAATTTAATTGGGACAATGTCACATTTCATGTCTGGTTTTTTTCATGCCAAGGTTTAATTCACAGACTGAAGGTAACCAATGCAGTGTAGCAGTTGAATTGAAGCATTTATGAAATGGACCCAATTTCTCTCACTACTTTACCTCTCCTGTGCACTAACACTGTGTTGAACTGACAATGCACACTACAAAGGCACCGCTGGCAGGAACTATTTAGAGGGAAACATTTTTCGCAAGCCACCTTTGTTAAAGACTAGCTTCATCAATGTCATGTGTGTCCACCAGGGAACCATGTGGCCAAAGCAATCAAAGGAAGTCAGTTCTACTGCATCTGCCACAGTGCCAGAAGTCCCACCAAATGAAAGGGCCTGGAACTAAGGCTATACCTTTTCCACAAACCTCCAAGAGTTCTAGGGGCCGATATAGACTGCTAGTTCTGGACAAAGAATGGTTTCATTTCTTTTTTATTTATTTACTTATTTATTGTCTGTTTGTTTTTCGAGGTAGGGTTTCACTCTAGCCCAGGCTGACCTGGAATTCTCTATGTAGTCTCAGGGTGGCCTTGAACTCATGGTGATCCTCCTACCTCTGCCTCCAGAGTGCTGGGATTAAAGGCGTGCACCACCACGCCCGGCTTCATTTCTTTTATTTTCCTTTAGTGCATAATCACTGAGCTCATGCCCAAACCCAAGTGTTTCTCCCCCTCCCCCCAGGAGGTAGGATCTTACTCTAGCCCAGGCTGACCTGGAATTCACTATACAGTCTCAGGGTGGCCTCAAGCTCACGGTGATCCTTCTACCTCTGCCTCCCAAGTGCTGAGACTAAAGGTATGCGTCACTACGCCAGGCTAAGAGTGCTACTTTTATTGGTTGCTAATCAGGATCTCACTGCTGTACCCAGACCAATATGAGGTCAGAATCACTGCATAGCTATTAAGGGTCTCAGGGTGCCAGGCTGGCCCTGGCCAGGGAGGAGTTCACTGAGGAATCTCTCACCTACTCCAGAAAGGAGAACCCCTCACTGTCATTCCTTGCTAGGGGAAGTGACAGAAGCAAGAGGAGAGCTGGGGTTACAGCTGTGTGCACCAGCATTTCTGGCAAGCTCCTGGGAATGGGGGTACAGGGATAGAGAAAGGTGACCTGAGATACTAGGGTAGCAAAGGCCAACCCAAAACTTGGCCAGGCCTCCCCCCTGAGGCCTGGAGTACAGATGGTCCTAGCCACTCTATACTCTCAGTGATATCTGGGGAAAGGCCGAGGAGATGATATGGGTTTGCACCCTCACAGGTACAGAATATTCAGGAGAAGACCTTCCAGTACTAGTCAAAAGTGAGATATCAGAACTGAGACAATGAGATGCAAAAACAAGCCAAGCAACAAAGAGACAGATACATGCCCAGTGTAGGCTCTTAGCCATGGGACTCAAAAGGCCCAGTACCACAACCTGGAGACATCCATACAACACTGTGGTGACACCCACCTGCTACACAAGGCTTCATGGTCCCAAGCCAGTAAGTAAAGACTTTGATGACCAGGAAAGGGGTATATGGACAGGAAATGCCCCCCAAAATACTCATGTACTAAATGCCTGGTCTCCAGGTGGGGGTGTTTTATTTTGAAAAGTTCTAGCAACTTTGGAAGATGGGTCCTGGCTATAGGAAGTGAGGAGTTCCTGCACCCCTTTCTGCTTCCTGCCTGTCTTGCCTCACAGCTGGTCTAGAGTCAAAGGAGCCTGGGAAACCATGAGCCCAAACAAAAACAAGCCTTTCTTCCCATAAGTTGTTCATGTCAGTATCAAGAGAGTAACTCTAGGTACACCCTGGGGCCTCTATAGGCCTGGTGGCTCTGAGGATATAGGAAAGGGGTGAGGAGAGGACAAGTCTACCCTACATATGGAGGCCTTTGCCGAGTGCTAAACAGGAGCCAGGCACTGTGTAAAGCACCTGGAGAAAAGGTCCCACCTGAGCAGACAGTTACCTCTCTAAGAGCAGGAAGCAGGCCCCAGGCTTAGCACCACCTGAACCTAAGCCCAGGCTGTAGTGCTCCCCCAACTCGATACCCATGAATGGGCACATTTCTCTGGTGAGGAGTTAGGCAGTGTTTCTGTCTAGCATACAGGGCCAAGCAACAGCCCACTGACAAGACACTGGGCAAGGCCAGGATTTGGGGGCTTAGGAGGAACCCAAGAAAACACAATGGGACTGTGATAGCTAATCTTGATTATAAATTTGACAGGAATTAGATTCAACATGGCAAAACACTTCTAGGTGTGTCAGTGTGTTTCCTGAGCAAAGAAAGGTCTGAGTAAAGAAGGCTCATCATGAATGTGTTGGCATCGTTGCATGAGTTGGGGTCAACTGAATAAAAAGGGAGGAAGCAAGGTGAAGACCAGCATTCATCTCTGCTTCCTGACTGGATGCAATGTGACCAGCTGTCTCACCCTCCTGCTGCCATGTCTTCCCCAACATGATGGACTATGACCCCAAAACATGAGCCGAGCCGGGCGTGGTGGTGCACACCTTTAATCCCAGCACTCAGGAGGCAGAAGTAGGCGGATCACTGAGAGTTTGAAGGCCACCCTGAAACTATATAGTGAATTCCAGGTCAGACCCTACTTCAAAAAGAAAAAAGAAAAATGTGAGCCAAAATCCTCCTCTTTGTCAGATATCTTGGTCACAACCACAAGAGAAGTAACTAACACAGAGGGACCCTATCAGGAATCAACTGAGTATCCTGAACCTGCCAGAACCGCCCTCCCCGTCCCTTTCCCCTGGCCCCACTCACCCCAACAGCTTCTTGTGTAAAATCCTTTTTGGGGGTTTTCAAGGTTGTTTTTTCCAATCTTGGGAATGGAGCCCAGGGCTTCGCACATACGCAGCAGTGCGAAGCAGTACCTGACAAATGCAACCTGGGGCCTCCTGCATGCTGGCCAAGTGTTCTACATTGAGCTGTACCCCAGCCCCCACTAAATCTTCACTCAGAGGAGAGATAGCAGTGACAACAAAGGTGGGCAGGGAAGAGAATGACATGACATCGTCAGCACCCACACTCCATGTTGTCATCAGAGAGAGAAAGGAGAGGAAGAAGCAGAACACTCAGCAAGCTAGGAATGGAAGACAGCTTCTCCAACCTAACCTGGGCCCAGCTCAGTGCTGAGTACCCCCTTAACACATGAGGCTCTGGGCTCCATCCCCACTCAAAGAAAGGGGGGAGGAAAAGAAAGAAGGGGAGGGGAAGAAAGAAGACAGATCCACAGCTGGCATCATACTCAAAGGTAGAAAACCAAAACTTTTCCTGGGATGCACGAACAAGATGAGGAATGTGTGCTTTGACCACTGCTATTCAATATGATACTGCAAGTCCTGGCCACAGCAATTAAGGAAGAATTAAAAGGCAGCCAAAGTTATTAAAGCTAATAAATATGATCAGCAAATCTGCAGGATATAAGATCCACATACAAAAATCAGCGGTGTTTCTATATGGGAGCAACACACCATCTATACGTGAAAAAATAATCCATTTACAATGGCATTAGAAAGAATGATGTTGGGAATGGTGGCCCACATCTGTGATTCTAGCACTTGGGAGACCAAGGCAGAAGATTACAGATTGAAGGCCAGCCTAAACTACACAGCAAATATAAGGTCAGCCTGGATTATATAGTGCAATGCTGTCTCAAAAAAGAAAATTCACATGGATTTGTAAGGTGTCCCAAAAGCCAAAACGATTTTGCAAAAGAACATAATTAGAGGACTCATAACATTCTGATTTTTGAACTCACTACAAAGTGGTCAGAGTTGGATTGGCCTAAGAATATACACACAAACATTAAAATTTAGAGTTCATGAGCTTACCTCCACATCTGTAGTGAAAGAACTATGTTATGCCAAGACCATTCCATGGGAACAGTTCCTTTCACAGTTGGTGCTGAGCAGCTGGATCTCAGGCTGGACCCCCACCTCACACCATAGACAGAACAAGTTGGTCAGGAACTAAAACTTTAGAATTACTAGAAGACAACTGGAGATATGGCTCAGTAGTTAAAGATGCTTGTTCAGCCAGGTATGGTAGTGCATACCTTTAATCCCAATACTTGGGAGGCCAAGGTAGGAGGATCGCCACGAGCTCAAGGCCAGTCTGGGACTAGAGAGTGCGATCCAATTCAGTCTGAGCTAGAGTAAGAACCTACCTTGGAGGGGGGGGGGGGTGCTTGCCAAAGCCTACCAGCCAGGTTTGATTTCCCAACACTCACATAAACCGGCACAAAGAATGGTGCAAATGTCTAGTGCTCCATTACAGCAGCAGGAAGACCTGGCATACCCACATAAACACAAAACAATTTTAAAATTAAAAAAAATTAGGAGAAAACCAGAACTTGGTTCAGCAAATTTCTTACACACTGAAAAGGGAGAAACAAGAGAATTTAAAAATTTCATCAAAACCAAAACTTGTACATCAAGGGAGTCTAATAAGGCAAGGACAGATCACACAGACTAGAGCTATCTACAAACCATTCACCTGATAAAAATCTAGAATCAGAACATTTTGAGAACTCATTCAAACAGCAAGCAAATTTAACAACTGGCGAAGGATTTGAATAGACATTTCTCCAAAGACACAGAGCCAGTCAATGCTAAACACATGCTCCACAAAACCAGTCTCCAGGAAGATGCAGCTGACAACCATGGCCTGCTGACCATGACAGCCATCAAACGGCTCTCTTTTAGACACAAAATGGAACAGAATGTGTGTTGGCCTAGATATGGAAAAACTAGAACACCAGTTCACTGTTGGTGGGACTGTAAAATGGAACAATTTCTAGAAAATGGGTTGTAAATTCTTCAGAGTTTTCACCTTAAGCCAGCAAGCCCAGGCAAGGCACACATCCAGACCTGGAATCAGATATTCAAACAAGTACCTGAACAAGCAGCATTATCCATAAATAGCCGAAGAACAGAAACTATTCCATATTCCAATGTCCATCAGATGAATGGATAAAATGGGATCTCTCCACACTTAATAATACTATTCAGCCATGAAGAGGAATGGAGCACTCACACATGCTAAATGTGCAAATTGTGATGCCAAATGAGAGAAACAAGCTGAAAAAGTCACACAATGTGTGGTCCCAAGTGACATGAAATGTCCAGAACAGACAGATCCACAGAGTTAAGAAGCAGATCAGTAGATGTCAAGAGCTAGGAGAGGGGAGTGAGAACTCATAGCTGATGGGGAGTGTACTAGATGGTAGATATATTGAATCTCACAAAACTACACACTTCAAGGTGGTGAATTTTGTTACAAATAATTTTCATCAAAAAAAAAAAAACTTTAAAAAGAAGGAACTAGAAAAGGGAAAGCAGGGAGCTGGGGTAATGGCTCAGTGGTTAAAAGTGCTTGGTTGCAAAACCTGGCAGCCTAGGTTTAATTCCCCAGGACTCACATAAAACCAGATGAATAAAGTGGCACATGCATCTGGAGTATGATTGCAGTAAGGGGCCTGTTGCACCCATTCATTCTCCCTCTCTAACTTTACTTATTTATTAATTTTTAAAGTAAAAAGGGCCAGGCGTAATAATACATGCCTTTAATCCCAGTACTTGGGGGAAGAGAGGTAGAAGGAAGAACTGAGACCAGCCTAAGATTACAAAGTGAATTCCAGGTCAGCCTGGGCTAGAGAGAGACCCTACCTCAAAAAAACAAACAAACAAAAAGGCAGCCAAGCAGGCTTAAGCCTTAGCTGGGAGAGAAAGCTGGGAGCAGTCTGGTCCCCAACCTCCCTGATCAAACCCCTCCCTCAGCGCTCTCTGCTCTGGCACTATGAGCCTTGAATCACACCCCTTCCAACAGAGCCCTGCCCACAGGGGACAGAATCTCCATCCTGCCCCAAGGGACACACACACACACATACACACACACAGGTCCAGGGTCTCTGCTCTCCATGAGAAGATGCACCATGCCACCCCAAGCACCCACAGAAGACACTTGGGTGCAGAGGCACTGGGCAGAACTGGCTCCTTACTGACGCTGCACGCCCAGTGCTCATCAGGGACCAACACTTACCAGGGACCGCTTGGCCTCAGGCAGGAACTGTCCGAACTCTGAAAGCAGGTCCTCCTGGCCTCGGAAGAGGTTGGCCACCTCAGTGAAGACCTCCTCTTCAGACATACCACGGAATGGGCGACCCTTTGTGTGCAGCTGCTCCTTCTGCCATCAGAAAAGAAAAAAGGGTGAGGGGAACCTGGTACCAGCCAGCAGGCTGGGCCTGATGGATTCTATGGCAGGACCCCCCCCCCAAAGAGGCCTCAGGCAGGGACAGTATGCCCAGTGTCTACACTACTGAGGCTGTAGTCTGCTCAGAGACCCGGCTGTGACAGGGGTGGGCACTTAGATCCCAGAACTTAGGGCATCCAGAGGCATCAGAGTGGAGCCTGATGCCCTCCTACAGTAGAATTTGTGTTGCCCTAGGTAGAAGAAGGGTGAAGAGCAAAGAAAAGGGGCTCCAGGGACAGGCCAGGAGAGGGGACCCCAGGCACAAAGTAGGACCTGGGTTATAAAATCAAGCTGGCTTTTAAAAACAGGTGGGAGAGGACACCTGTCATCCCAGCACTTGGGGGTCTGAGGCAGCCTGGGCTACAAAATGAGAACCTGCTTTCATAAAACAAAACACCCACAAAATCCTGGCTAGAAATGTAACAAAGCAAGAGGTGGCAGCAGAGGCAGAATACAAGCCATGGCTGCTAAGTGGTTGGAGTTACTGACAGAAAGGCTCCCTCCCATGGACCCCCTGTACCCAGGAAGGAGAGCAGGTCAGTTTTTGGTTTTCTTTGCTGTACAAAGATGAAGCCAGGACCTCATGGGTGCTGGGCCAGCCCTCCACCTCTCAGCTGAACCCCAGCTCCCAGGGAAACAAATTTCAAGCCCTGACGTCTATAGCACCCACCAACGATTAAGCCAGCCCAGAAGTTCCTGGACCATGTGAAAGCCAAATGAAAACTAAACAAAGACTATGCATTTCAAAGTAAATGATGGACCTGCACATAAAGCAGTTCCCAAACCAACTTCACTTTGAGATAGGTTCTCACTCTAGCTCAGGCTGGCCTGGACTCATTATGCAGTTGTGGCTAGCCCAAAACTCACAGAAATCCTCCTGCCTCAGCCTCCCAAACACTGAGATGATATGCATGGTTTCAAAACACTGTTTACAGAAAACACAACTTGGAGTGGTGCTCCGGCCATCTCTCCCACCTATAGCTGACACGGGTGATAAAGGTCCCCACAAGGATGTGAGAAGCAGGTGTTACCAAACACAGAGGGTAAGGGAAAGCTTGGTGTAAGTTTTCAGAGGGAGGTGGGACACACAGGAAACGGTGGTGTGTGCACATCCCTGCTGGAAAACACACTTTAGGTGCTTACTCTCAAGACACAGCTACCACCAAGCTAGTTTTGAACCCACAAATCAGCCTAAGCACAATCAGCTGACCAGGACAGTCTAAGTCAAAGTGACTAAGCAGTGTATGACTTCTGTGTTTGTTCATGTGTCATTCGGTCTGGGACACACATGGTGACTGACAGTAAATGGCAAAGTCACTCCCGTACCCAGGAGCTATTAGATCCCTGGTGGGCGCTCAGGTGTTGGGAATCACCTGCTACTATCTATCTGAGGTTATGATATCCACATAACTCAATCTGTCACACTCTCCACACCCCATCCCAGGACCTGCACAACAACCTGGCCCATCAAAATGGTCCTGCAGAGTTAAAGGGGAGCAAATGCTAGCCATGTGACCACATCTGTGAACTTGTCAAAAAGAATCTCATTTCTTTATCTGGCGTGTCTTGGCTTGTTTGTGGTGCTGGCAACGGACCTTTCTGTTTTAAGATGGGCTCTGATGCTGAGCTGGCTTTAAAACCCTGTGTCTGGGAGAAGACAAGATGAGCTCTCCACAAACCATATACCTCTCCCCATCAGCCGGGCATGTTTTATCAGAGCCCCTGCAGAGCTGAGTGCTCCATCCAGTCCCAGGACCTTTGCACAGGCTATTGCTAGCACAAAAAGTCCCTTCTTCACCCGCACTGTTCTGCCAAGGATTCTGATGCATTTATTAAGCTTCCACCTTGACTGTTCCATCATGACTCCTGGGGGCTGCCAGTAATTGTCCCAACATTCCTCCACATACAGCTTCTCTTTTGCACCTAGCATGCCTGACAGCCCAGCATAAGATGGAACTCCTAGGCAGCAGCCCATCTTCTGTGGCCCCAACCCTGGGTACTCACCCAGCTATAACCAGTGAAGACAAAGGGGAGCATAGGGTCAAAACAATGATGATGCTG
>PVHP010028307.1:0-22545 GCA_004024765.1 Zapus hudsonius | reverse complement strand
AACGAGTTACATTATTTAGTGGGCAAATGCGTTGTTATCCCGAATTCCCCAATTCCCCCCCTCCCCATCCCTGATCAGTTGGATATCCTCCTTCGTGGGCTGTCTGTATTAGTCCTTGTGGCAAGGGATCCTGGATATCCTAGTACTCAGCCCGGTCTTCCTGGCCCAAGTGTGTTGTTACTGATGGGTGCCATGCCTCTGGACCGTCTCCCCCACCACGGCTCTCACAATCTTTCCGCCCCCTCATCCACTCAGTTCCCTGAGTCGTGGTGGGTGAGTAATAAGGCTGCTTTAATGTTGCGAGCTTAGGGGTCCTTGTGTCGAAAATCCTTGGTTTCTGTCTCAATGGCTTATCCTGTGTTGATTGAATGACTGTGGTTATAGGTCCCTTGTTCATCATTCATTGTCTGCTGGGTTCCCTATGGATCCTCCCCGGTAAAATTAGATTTTTAAAGTAGCTAATAAAGACATAAGACCTCTTATGGAAACTTATGTATGGCTCATTCATAACAACTTTAGTTCTGGTTAACCCTTTTCCCAGAATCCCTTTCTTCATCCCATGATTCCACTTAGACATTGTTGGCCCCAATATTCCACCCCTGTAAGTACATATATTCTACCCCCTCCTCGTGCACCCTCCCCTTCCTCCATGTCCTTGTTCTGCTTCTTGGCCTGTAGTGACTCTTCCTCCAGCTCCCACACAAATCTAAAATTCAAAGCTAGGATCAGCATCTGAGAGAGAACATGTGGCATTTGTGTTTCTGAACCCGGGGTCACCTCATTCAGTATAATCTTTTCCAGATCCATCCATTTCCTGCAAATTTCATAATCTCATTTTTCTTCACAGCCGAATAAAACTCTATTGCGTATATGCATCACGTTTTCATGATCTATTCATCAGTTAACAGACACCTAGTCTGTTTCCATTTCTATTATGAATAGAGCAGCAATAAACATGGGTGAGCAAGCATCTCTATAGTAAAGCATAGCATCCTTAGGGTATATGCCCAGGAGCTGTGTCATCTAGTAGTTATATTTGCAGCTTTTGACAAACCTCTAGACTGACTTCCCTAGTCCCTGCACCAATTTACACCCCTGGCAATTATGAATGAAGGCTTCCTCTTTCCCTACACCCTTGCAAATATTTCTTTTCATTTGATTTCTTGACGATCACCATTCGGACTGGACTGAACTCTCAAAGTAGTTTTCATTCACATTTCCTTGATGCTGAGAGATACTGAGCACCTTAAAAAATATTTATTGGCCATTTGGATTGGTTTTTTTGGGGGAATTCTGTTTAATTCCATAGCTCATTTTTTGATTGTTTTTAAAAGTTTTGCATTTCAAAAAATTGTTTTATTATTTATTTGAGAGAGAGAGAAAGAGAGAGGTGGGGGGCAGTATGGGCCCACCAGGGCTTTCTGACACTACAAATGAACTCCAGACACATGCTTTACTTAGCGCATCTGGATTTATGTGGGTCCTGGGGAACTGAACCAGGGCCACCAGGATTTGCAAGCAAGCACTTTTAACCACTGGGCAATCCCTCCGGCCCTTGTTTGATTTATTATTGCTTAGTTTTGTATATCTTAGATGTTAATCCTCTGTCAGATGTCTAGCTAGCAAAGAACTTCCCCATGCTATAGGCTGCCTTTTCACTCCTTTAAGTTTCCTTTGCTCTACAAAAGATTTTTAACTTCATGAGGCCCCATGTATTTTTCATTTCCAGTGTTTGTTTGTATTTTTCAAGATTTCTATTTCTTGACTTCTATCTTTTATCGATCTTCTTATTTCATTCAACTGAGCTTTTGTGCTCTCTTGGGATTCCTTCAGGAGTTCTTTTTTTCTTTGATTCCTTTGATTTCTTTGAACATATTTATAATCACTTTTTTTGAATTCTCTGTCGGACATTTTACTAATTCACTATTGTTGGAGGATAGGAAATTCTTAATTTTTGGAGAAATTATGTTGCCTTGATTTTTTTTGTGCTTCCTGTATTACTGCATTAGGACTTTTGTATCTCAGGTTAGGATTTTCTGATTGTTTTAGGTATATATATATTTTTCTGGGGGGGGGTAGGATCTCATTCTAGCCCAGGCTGACCTGAACTCACTCTGCAGTCTCAGACTGACATTGAATTCACAGTGATCCTCCTACTCTGTCTCCCAAACACACCCGACATTGTAGATGTATTCTTTTCTTTTATAAAATTTGTTTTTTAAAATTTATTTGTGTGTGTGTATGTGTGTGTGTGTGTGTGTGTGTGTGTGTGTGTGTGTGTGTGTGTGTGAGAGAGAGAGAGAGAGAGAGAGAGAGGAGAGAGAGAGAGAGAGAGAGAATGGCTGTGCCAGGGCATTCAGCCACTATAAATGAATTCCAAATGCATGTACCTACCACTTGTGCATCTGGCATTATGTGGGTGGTGGGGAATCAAACTCTGGTCCTTAGGCTTTGCAGGCAAGTGCTTTAACCACTTAGCCATCTGTCCAGTCCTTAGCTATATTTTTATGTGTGTAGCTCTGAAGTTACTATGGAGTAACTATGAGTCTAAGAGCTCAAGGTCCTGGCAGAGCTCTGTTTTATTCCCAGTGAAGAATACCAGTAGCAAGAATGAGCAAAGTTGGTGGATATCCCTGTTCTGTGAATGTCCTAGTAACGAATTAACAAGAATGGATCTTTTGATTTCAATAACTGCTGTGCATAAATGAGCCAGAATGGTATGGCGTATGCTAGGATTTTTGGTTCCTCAAAAGTGGGAGGGATGTAGCGTGGGCTTGAATACAGACTGGTGTTAACTGTGTATAAGAAGGAGATGGTAGAAGTATCTGGGAGAGGAGGCTTAGCATGTTGTTAGGTTCCATAGATTTTAGAGGTGGTTGAGGCCAAGGGAGGTTGTAGTGATAGAGAATGAAGGGGGGGGGAGAGGAAGAGCATGTGGAAAAGAGGGAAAGTCTGAGTTCCGCGTGGAAAGGTGAGATCACCATAGTAGACTGGGTGGTGAAAACACAGAACTAACCTAAAATCCCACCAAGCAATTTAGAAATACGAACAAAATCATCATAGAATATATATGTGTGAATGAAGACTTTTAAAAAGGCACTAAAAGATTAAAAATACCAAAACTGACAACAGTGAACCCTAACACAATTTAAAAAGTTAAAGTATGGCCTGGAGAGATGGCTCAACAGTTAAAGGCGCTTACTCGAAAGCCTGATGGCCTGGGTTCGATTCCCCAGTACCCGTGTAAAGCCAGATGCACAAAGTGGTGCATACATCTGGAGTTCATTTGCAGGGGTAAGAGGCCCTGGTGCACTCATTCTCTCTCTCTCTCTCTCTCTCTCTCTCTCTCTCTCTCTCTCTCTCTCTCTGCTTGCCAATTAATAAAATATATTTAAAAAGGTAAAGTATACTAAATGTTCATCCAATGTAACTAGTCAGTATTTCTGCCTTGGTGGGTGGGTGGGTTGTGAATTCCTCTCCTGCCTGTGATGTTCCCTTAGCAACCTGATGAAGGAGTGCGGATGGCATTTCTAGTTCAAACCTATGAAACCAGATTTGGGGTATGTATTGCCCCAGTGTAAATATCCTAGTTACCTTTGGGTGTGAGTTTCTATCTCTCCTATGTTGAGTTGTGAAGCTGGTTTCTTCCTCGGCGTGCCATGGGCTTGCCTCAGCCGTGTTGGGCACCTGGTCTTGGTACTATGTGTGGGGGAATGGGTGGGTTTTGCCATTTCCTGTGTCCCTGCTGCTGGTGTGGGGGGGGAAGGGAGGTTTAGGGGATGTGTCTGGAGGTGTTCTAGGGCTGCTCAGCTGGTTCCCATTGTGACCTTCAGGTTCCTTTGATTTTGCAGGGCTGGTGTGTGTGTGGGAGGGGGAAGGGGAATCCCTTCCCAGTAGTTCCCAAGGCTCTTGCTGGAATAGGCAGGGCAGGTGGTTGTGAGTGAGGAGAAACACTTCCAAGGGGATGAGCAGCATCTCCCTCCAGTCTGCCCCCATGAATCACCACACAGAAGAAAGAGCACATGTGTGTTATCCCTCCCATGGAGTTCCTTTGCTGTGACTTCTGGTCTACCATGTTAACTGCAGGTCTGTCTTTGTAGTCTTGTGTTGGGTATTGTAGAAGGTCATGTCTCTATCCAGGTCTAGGGGGGGACATTCCTCTGATTAGGATGGCATAGCATTTCCCTTAAGGCACTCAACAGATGCCTCCATCCTCCTCCTCCTTTTCATATACATTAAATCATATGGAGGGGCACTGTGATGCTTTCCTGTTCAATGTTCCCAGGGAAACAGGAGGAGAGAGTGTCCTTCAATGACCTCCAAGCCTGCCAATATATGGCTCATTTCATTCTCACATCCATCCTATAGAGGGCACTATGAATATCACCTCTACATTAGAGATAAATAATTAATGCTTAGAGAAGACATACAGTGAGCCCAAGTGTTGTGTTAGAGTTCAAGAAACTATTGTACCCAAGACCAGATAATTCCTGTCTACTGTTAAGAAAAACGACAGTCTTACTGACCCAGGACTTGATGAGGAAACAGCCCTTCCCCCAGGGCCCTGGATGGGGATGCCACAATCCAAACCTAGGTTTCCTAAGGGAGCATCCACAGGTTCTCCAGAGAACACCAACTGGTGACTGTAAAGTCCAGATTCAGAAAAGAAATGCTTCCCCACCATCACACTGAGTCACCTCAAGTCACGGATGCTCAGCCCTACCTGCCTTGTCCCCACTTCCCTCCCTGAAATCCTTTAAAATTGTCCTTCCTCCCCTTACTCAGGGTTCCAAGACTTCCTTCTCTCTGGCTTGGGCCCCAGCTAGTCTTTCCTGGCATAAAGCAAAACTCTGGGCTCCAGAAACTGTCTGTGTCTGCCCTCTATTCCAAACCTTGACCCTGACTGAAGGAAGTGAGCAGGCTTGGAGGTTATTGGAGGAGTCACTTCTCCTCCAGTCTCTCCAGTATGAAAGGGAACTGGGTGGGGGTATGTCAATCTCTCTTCACCAAAAGACATGCTAAAAAGGTGGGAGAATAGTGATCACATTAATGTGATAATGTATTAAACCTGCAGAAGCCCCGCCACCACTGCAGCTGCTTGCTGACCCCCGCTGCTGAGCCTTCCCACCTCTCTGAGTTCTAATTCAGAGTGTAACCCTTTCTTCCTTTGCTTTGGATGCCTGCCAAAACCCTAAGCCTGCTTGCCCTGCCGTTGTGGTTCGTTTCCACCTTTTTCTCAATAAATCTCCTTTGCCTGTCCGACTCCTCCCAGTCAGTGTGCCTAATTTTCCATGGTTGTGAGACAAAGTTCTCAACAGCATGAAACCAGGCAGCACAAGGTAGTAGAGCCTGGAAGTGATGGGGACAGGGATAGGGCTGTCTGATTTCAATGTCTATCCCTTTAACCAGGAACCTGCTCTCTTTGTCAGAAAATACCCCTAACTGAGGAAGTAACTTCTAAACCACTTCAAATTTCAGTGTATTAAAAATAACCTGTTATTCTGGAAAATTTGGGGGCACCTATAAAATGAAAGAATGTTATGTTGAAAAGAACAAAGCTTGGGAGATGGCTCGGTGGTTAAAGGTACTCGCATGCAAAGCCCGAGAGCCCCTAGACCCACGTAGAGCCAGGAACACAAATTGGCACATGCATCTGGAGTTCATCTGCAGGAGGCCCTGTCATGCCCGTTCTATCTTTTTCTCTCTCTTCCTCCCTCCCTCCTCTCGCTCATAAAATACTTTAAAAAGAATGATACGCTAATCTTCTATGGTCTAGCCCATTACCCAGCTCCAAATGCTAGCAAGATTAAGAAGGGTTGTCTTTGAAAAGACTTGGTGAGCAGTGGAAACGAGAAGTAGCACCTTTGGATAGTTTATAATGTTTAAAACCGGTAGGTTTTAAAAAACATTTTATTTACTTATTTGAGAGTGAGAGAAAGAGACAGACAGACAGACAGACAGGTAGACTGATAGATAGATAGATAGATAGATAGATAGATAGATAGATAGATAGATAGATAGATAGATAGATAGTGAGAGAGAGACAATGGGCAAACCAGGGCCTCCGGCCACTGCAAATGAACTCCAGACACATGTGCCACCTTGTGCATTTGGCTTTACGTGGGCACTGGGGAATCAAACTCAGGTCCTTCTGCTTTGCAGGCAGACACCTTAACCACTAAGCCATCTCTCTAGCCCCCAGCAGATTGTTAAGACATTGAAATTTCAAAACACATGACCTGCTAGAGTTCAGAGTCAATGCAGAGGTGGCTGGTTCAAGAACTCAGGTATCCCTGTGTTAGCACATCAGTTTGATGAAGGCACACTTAGTTATTTTCAGCAAATATTTACTTGCTCCTGTCTGGTGCCAAGTGTTACATCATGAGAGAAAGGCAGAGTCGGGATGAAAGCAGGAGGGAAGAAAGAGCCAATGCTGCTGGAGGGCAGGGAACAAGCAAGGGACACAGAAATGGGTTCGAAGGATGGTTGGAACTGTGCTAGGGAGAGGGAATGGTTGGGGTAGGAGCCATGATATCTAGGAGAGGCTGGGGAAAGAGTGCTACTGAGTCAGTGTTCTAGATATAGAGCATGTTGGAGACACGAAGGCTTGGCCCACAGACTGTCAAATGAGTTGCTTTGACATGGTCCCCGCCTTCTGGAGGAGCCCTGTATTAGTGGACCTGGAGAATTAGTCAGGTCTTGTGATAGAGCCTCTCTTGTTCATATCCTTACTCCAGGCATATTCATTTGCGTACTGTTCTCAGAAATGTTCTGGGGGCGGCTTCTTGCTTCTCTTCCTTGTCACCATCCTATCTGTGTGAGACTCTCCACAGTGTGAGCCTCACTGAGCCCTTTCCCTAGTTCCTACCTCCTCGCTGGCTGCCCTCTGCAAGACCAGCATCTTATGTTGTTGGGTTCCTGTTTCTCCTGCGAGCACATCCCTTTTGAACAAAGTATTCTTTGTGATTAGCATAGCTCTAGCACACAGTAGGTGCTTATGTAGTGAATGAGTGAATTAATAGCCTTATCAAAGGTTGAGGTAGTGATAGAGATTAGGAACAAGATAGTTTTCTTTTGTAGGTAGGTAGTTAGGATCACCCCAAAGAACATCGATGTTAAGCAGCCCTGATGAGACCAGAAGGGAACTCTGGTCTGAACCTAGACCTGATTTATCAAGTTGGAGATTGGGGGCAACCCTCTGTTCTACTTCCCGATTCTTCCTCCTTTTAGGAATTCTTCCCAGGCTTTTAGCCCACTGATGGGCTCATGCTGAGTCTGCTCTTCTCTCTAACCCATCGACCAAAGTCCTCCATATACATTGAAACTTTACCAGTAAAGTTCATCCCAACTTGATGCCTAATATTCAGCCTCAAGGTTATAAGAAAACCCAATCCAAGTCACTATGCTGGATACCTGCTCAGCACCCCTCTCAGTTCCAGAGTTTTCTGCCTTACTTTTACTTTCTTTTCAAATAAACCTTTGTTTAACCTACCCTTCCATCAGGCGAGTACTTGTCAGTTCTTTGTTGTTAGCTAAAGACATGAAACTCAGAGCCTCTGGTTTGGAAGGCTTCCCTGCCCCCCACCAGTAGGCGCTCATACACAGTTTACTGTTCAGCATGGGGTTGCCTTTGGTGAGATTTATAGGGTTGTTCTCTGCCGAGTTAGGGTTCTCTGTCACTGATATCATCGTAGGAAGATAATTGAAATTGTATTTAAATGGCAAACTAGAACTAGCTCTCTCATATTTATGTGCCTGGACAGACTTGGGCTTTTTACATAGGAGAGAGTGGAAACGTCAGTCAAATGTCACAAGTGAGTTCCCAGACTGTCTAGCCACATATCTGTTTGGTGGAGTTGGAGCTTTTAGGTCAGGTGTATTTAGCATTAGAAACATGTTGACTGTAATTAAGATAATGGTCATTTCCATTTCTAAGATGCTTTTTAAATGTGTCTGGCTGTTTGCTGTTAAACCGGAGGAAAGGAGGTGCTGTATCATAATTGTGCCAAAAGAGCTCTGGGTTTTCCCTAGCTTCCTAGCAGGATGGCTATGAAGCAGATGTTCCTGACTGGCATAAGAGGATTTTAGAGGATCCACTCTAGTGGGAACCTGGGGCAATAAGGTGATGGCGCTGGTTTGTTTTAAAAAAAAAAGCCTTGTTATAAGACTTTCAAGGCCTAAGCAAACTGTAATGCTATTTAAAAAAAATATTTTATTTATTCATTTTCAAGCAGAGAGATACAGAGAGAGAGAGAGAGAGAGAGAGAGAGAGAGAGAGAGAGAGAGAGAGAGAGCGCGAGAGCGCACCAGGACCACCACCTTAAGGATACTGAGGAATTGAACCCAGGGCCTTAGGCACTGGAGGCAAGTGCCTTAAACCACTGAGCCATCTCTCCAGCCCAGTAATGCCATTTTTAGGAAGCATGCATTGGCATCAATATTGAAATAAAAAACAATTTTAAAAATATTGAAATGAAAGCTCATTTGCTTGCTCATGGGACCAAGCAAGTTTGAATCTTCATCTAATAGAATCAGGTCTAGGGCAGGAAGTACATTTTCTTGTCATATTCACAGCAATGTAAATTGATATTGATTAAAAAAAACAGAAATTGGTTAGGCAGGGCTGGAGAGATGCTCAGTGGTTAAAGGTACTTGCTTGCAACACCTGCAGGTCTGGGTTCGATTCCCCAGTACCCACTTAATGCCAGATGCACAAAGTGGCACATACATCTGGAGTTCATTTGCAGTGGCTGGAGGTCTTGTGCCCATTCTCTCTCCCACCGAAAAGTAAATATTAGTAACTGACTAGGCAATTTAAGGTAACAAGGCTCCAAAAGTGAACAGTTTTTTGTTTGTTTGTTTGTTTGTTTTTGGTTAAAAGTGAAAACTGTCCTTGAGCCTATAAAGTGGGGGAGGTATCTGGTTTTCCTTATCTCTTTCTTCCTAAGGAGTCTTCAGCAGCCTTCTCCTTGCTGGAGGCCAGAAATACCAAAAGGCTTTCATGATGCGTTATAGGTTAAAGCATTTCCTTGATTTAGCTTTTGGGGAATAGAAAAAATCCACTGTTGAATTCTTGATCACCCAGCAAGAGCTTGTCTGAAGTCTTTGGACCAGACATCAAGTGAGTTCTTGGGAACTGCTCTGTTTTAAGAGCTCAACAAACCCCAGCTCCTCTCCTTTTTCTATATTCAACACAAAGCAGATCAAACATTAAAAATATCCTGTTCTTCTCAAATACATACATACATACATACATACATACATACATACATACATACATACATTACATATATATTGCTACAAAAAGAATAATTTTTAAGTATTGTTTGTGAAATTGTTCATTCTTTATTTCAATTTTTGGGTTCTTTGTTTTTTTTGGGGGGTACTTATAACCTCCCCTGGGGTCTCCAGCATTTGTATGTCTTCGTAAAGCTCAGGGTGCTGGGATTTCTAGAAACTCAATAAACTATAGAAAAACATTCTCTCCAAGGATTTCTTTATTGAGATTCTGGCTCCTGTTGCCCCAACAAAATATCTGAGGCTGAGTACCTTATTATAAAAAGAAGAGGAAGAGGAGGAGGAAGAGGGGAAAGAGGAGAAAGATGTGGAAGAAAAGCTAAAGGAGGGAAGGAAGGGAGAGAGAAAATCAAGGAGAAGAAATTATTTTTCATTCAGCTCACTGTTGGAGAATTGCTAGGATTAGGCATTTCCATCTCTGTGGTCTCTGATGAAGACCTTGTGTCCTATGGTATCACTGTTGTCAGGAGCACCTGCAGAGGAAATCACATGGCCAAACAGGAAGCCAGAGAAACAAGATCCACTAGACTCAGGACTGAGGTCCCATCCCTTCTGAAGGTGCACCTTCAATGACCCTAAGTAACTTCCACTGTCTTCCCTCCTAAAGGTCTCACCATCTCTCAGCATCACTGAACTAAGGAACAAATCTCCACCATGTGAGCCTGTGATGGCCAGAATCATACAATGGCTAATAGTCAGTTGCTTTCAGAAATTATTAAATTATTTCAAACATAAATTTGATGGGAGAAGATCTTTGGGAATCTTATCTCACAGATCAATTTGTATGAGTCGATGGAAGGATTCAGGACACACATCCCTGAAATCTGCCTAGACTCCTTCTAGCTTCACAATAATGAACTGTGAAGAGTGAGTAGTTTATTTTCTTGGTTTTCCACCTAATGGTTAGGAAACTATAGATGCACATCTCATAGGGATTCAAATCCAGAAGAGGAGAGGGGGTCAGGGAAGAGAACAGACAACAAAGGAGGGCAGAGCTGGAGAGGAGAGAGCCTGTGGTTTGTTAAGAGTTAAGAAATAGCATCTTTAGTTTGTAAGATTAAAAAAAAATTAGAATAGCTTTAGATTAACAAAAGTATGCAAAGATAGTAGAGGGGTCCCCAAATCACTTACCCCTAGTTTTCCCTATTGTTAACAATTGGGAATAGCAATTAATGCAATTAATAGCAATTAATGACAATATGTATGTCATTGTCAACTAAAATCCATAGTCTATTCATATTTCCTGTTTCCCCCTAAATTCTCTTTTATATTCCAGAATTCCATCCAGGATACAACATTAGGTTATGCATCCAATTTCCTTAGACTATATAGTTTCCTCAGACTTTTCAATGATCTAGTTTTGTGTGTGTGTGTGTGTGTGTGTGTGTGTGTGTGTGTGTGTGTCTGTGTTTAAGGCATACTGGCCAGGCATTTTGCAGATTGTCTCTAACCTTGGATTTGTCTATATTTTTGCATAAATTAGACTGAGGTTGTGGCTTATAAGGAAAAAAGCTGCAAAGACAAGGACCATTTTTTATCATGTCACATCAAGAATCTATACTACCAAGGCCTGGAGAGATGGCTCAGTGGATAAAGTACTCACCACTCGAGCTGGAGTACCTGTGTTCCATCTCCAGACCCCACATCAAAAAAAAAAAAATCTGGAAGCTGTGGTGGACTTCTGCAATCCCAGCATGCTGACGTTGATGCCAGCAGCAAGATGAGAAGAAAAGACAGAAGGATATCCCAGAAGCTCAAGGCTAGCCCAGTAAACAGCAGAACAAAAATCCAGAGTGAGACACACCTTGCCTCAAATGTGGTGGACAGGTGAGGACCCATCGGAAAGTTGCCCTCTGACTCCACGTATGCACCATGGCATGCCCACAGCCACACTCACTCATGAACACGTACACACGCGCGCGTGCACACACACACACACACACACACACACACACACACACACACACACACACACTTTTAAAAGTTTTAAAAGAATATATACTGTTAACATAGCACCTGGATCACGGGGCTAAAATACTATCTAACAGGTTTCTCTACTGTAAATTACTCTCCCCTTCCCATTGCTCTTTCAAAGGACAGCACTGTGTATAGCTCATTCTTCAGGACTGGGACTACTTATCTGAATTCTTCCTGGGAAATGGGTGCATGTTCCCCTGTTTCAATATGCAGTTATTTATTTGTACCAGCGTGGATCATCGGGATATTTTTATTAAGATGCTATATCACTATTTGGTTGCTAAACTTGTACAACTTGTTCTAGTTTTGGCCTTTGGAAACTTGTCAGCCATGCCAAAGATCACTGACATGCCTCCATCACTGTGAGGGCTCCCCAGGCAGACCAGTGTTTCAGGCACATAAAATGCTTATCTTGCATGCTTCCTGCCCCAGCTCTACAATAAGGCATCCCCCCCATTTCCTTTCACAGAAGTGTGGTAGAAACAAGCTCTGCACATTGGGTACACTCATTTCTACTAGGGTGTCATTACCTCTAGCCCTCTTAGCTGACAGAGTAGGGAGATACATGTGTCTACTAACCAGTATACGTACACAGACCGATAAATATTTCATGTGGAACCATTGCTCTATCCCTGTTCAAGCAAACATGAGTTTTTTGGGGTTTATTTTTTTGGTGTCTCTGATTGGAACCCAGTCCTCTTACCTCCTTCCCTATCTATTACGACCCCTCCCATGGGGAAGAACCAGGTTTCTACCATCTTCCATCCATTCACTGAGTATTCATTGTTCAATCGCAGTATACATGTCTAGGGGCTTCAGTGTTAACTGACACCCCAGAGGGGTTCCATTTTTTTCAAGTGTCTACAATCCAAGTTCAAGTACAGATCCTTCTGCTTTCAGTCTCACAGACCCCCCCATTCACTTAAGTCAGACCTGTTCTGTCTCCCCCTCATCCTGAAGTCGTGCTGTGCATTTGTAATACAGCTGAATTCCTTTCTTACAGTCTGAGTTCCATCCTGTGATTTCTTTGCCTTCCAAACAATATATTTTAAGGAAACGCCCCACACTAAAGTATACTCTTTGTGCTATAAAATTCAGTGAGATTTTAGAAATACAGGGCTGGGGAGATTGCTCAGTGATTAAAGGCACTTTCTTTCAAAGCCTGCTATCCAGGTGTAAGAGGCTCTCTCTTTCTTTCTCTCTCTCCTTCTCCTGCTGCTTGCAAATAAATAAATAAATACATTTTTAAAAAACCCACAAAGCGGATCATATGCCTACTTAAAAACGGGGTGATTTTTCTTATTGTTGAACTATAAGTGTTCCCTGTGTTCTTTGGATACAATATTGGATATATGTGTTTTGTGTATGTTTTCTCTGTCTTCCTTTTTCAGTCTCTTAGCAGTGTCTTTCACAGAGCAGAATTTTTAAATTTCAACACTGTCCAACATATCCATGTTTTCCTTCAGAGATTTTTTTTTTTTGGTATCGAATTGAAAACATCATGGAACACAGTGGTTTTTGGATTTCCTCCTGTGTTTTGTTCTAGAAATTTTGGTAGTTTTTCACTTCGCACTTGGGTATATGGGACCCACTTCGAGTCAGTTTCTATGGACGATGCTGTTTTCACATCTGTACACCCAAGTGTTCCAGAACCATCTGTCCATAGACAAATGCAGCAGATGCCTTTCCCCTTGTCACACATCAGTTGATACACATTTACACGGGTCTATTTCTCTCCTCTGTGTTCTGTCCACTGACTTATGTCCATTTTCCCCCAATATCATGTTGCTTTATCCTTCCTGTCAATCTTGAAGCTGGGTCATATGAGTCCTCCAACTTTGCACTGTTGCCTCTGTCAACACCAGAAACATTCTGTTGATATCTAAAAGCTTCTGTACTGTGTTGGGGAAAAGAGGAATCTTAAAAATATGGATCTTTAGGGCTGGAGAGATTGCTAAGTGGTTAGAGCACTTGCCTGCAAAGCAGAAGGACCCAAGTTTGATTCCCCAGTACTCACATAAAGGTGGCGTTCATTTGCAGTGGCTGGAGGCCCTGGTATGCCCGTTCTCTCTTTGCCTTTTTCTCTCTTGCAAATAAAATATTTTTTAAAAATATGGATCTTTAAATTATTTTTTATTATCCATAATTAGATAGACTTAATAAGAGAATAATGTGTTGATGTCTCCAATTCCCCTATTTCCCTCTTCCCTGTCCCCAATTAGTTGGATTTCCTCCTCCATGGGCAGTCTGGATCAGTCCATGGGGTAGGGGGTTGTGAATAGCCTAGAAGTCAACCCGGTCACACCCCCCTTTGTATGTTGTTACTGAGGGGGGCAATGACTCTGGATAGTCTCCCCCACCATGTCTCTTACAATCTTTCCGCCCCCTCTTCCGCTCAGTTCCCTGAGTCATGGTGGGTGAGTGTTAAGGCTGCTTTGCTTGAGGTTGTGTTTAAAGTCGTTGGTGTAGGTTTTGCAGGCTCATCCTGGGTTGACTGACTGGCTGTGGTTATAGGTCTCTTGCTTATCCCATCACTGCCTGCGGGGTTCCATGTGAATCCTCCCTGGTAGGTCTGGGGTGGCTCATCTCTTGCCAGGAAGACAGCTATCGGCCTGTGGCTCAGGATCTTTAAATTATTGAATACAGACTATCTCTCCATATTTTTCTAGCTTTTGTTTCTTTCATGGTCATTTTTAGTTTTCTTTTGCATATTTTGTTAGATTTATAACAATTTCATCTTATGGTGCAAGTGTAAATGCTTAAATTTTTTCAAATTCCAGTTCATTATTATAGGAAAGTGATTGAGTTTTGTATATTGGGCTTATAACCTACAATCTTGTCAAATTCCTTTTAGTTCCATTAGTTTAAAAAATTTTCTTTTCTGAGCTGGATACATGGTTTAGCTGTTAAGGCTCTTTCCTGCAAAGCCTAATGACCTGGGTTCAATTCCCCAGTATCCATGTAAAGCCAGATGTATAAAGCAGCACATGCATCTGGAATTCATCTGCAGCCCCTAGAGACTGCTGTGCCTATTCTCTTTCTGTCTTTCTCTCTCTGAAAGAGATTAGAGGGCATTGTTACTATTTTCCCTAAATGTTTCACAGAATTCATTCATGAAATGTTTTGTACCTGGTACTTTCTTTTTTCTGTAGCTTTAAAAAATATTCTATTTATTTGCAAGGAGAGAGAGAGAGAGAGAGAGAGAGAGAGAGAGAGAGAGAGAGAGAGAGAGAGAGAGAGAGAGAGAGAGAGAGAAGAGAGACAGACAGACAATTGGCATGCACCCAGTGGCTGCAAACAAACTCCAGATACATCTGGCTTTACCTGTGTACCAGGGAATCCAACTCTGGTTGTTAGGCTTTGCAGGCAAGTGCCTTAACTGCTCAGCCATCTCTCCAGCCCCCTAGTTTTTGTTTTGTTTTGTTTGGGGTACTGGCTCTCATATACTTGGTGAGGAACAACATTGAGTAATACTCCAAGCCTTTTAATGATTTATTTGCATTTTCAAATAGAGAGAAGCGTTCTAGGTTGTCTTTTCCTCTGTATGAACTTGACAGTTTATCAAGGCGTTTTCATTGTATGTAGGTCATCAAATGTTTAAATGTTGAATTCTTTGTAGTAATACACTATCTTTTAATATCCACGGAGTCAGTTATAAAGACCTTTTTTACATTTACAATATTGAAATTTGTCTTCTCTCTCTTAAAAAATTTGTTAGTTTTATCAAATTTATCGATCATTTCAAAGAACTAGCTTTTTCAGTTGAGAGCTATTTTATTAATATTTTAAATAATTAGAGATATTTATTTTACTTTAATTGGTGAGCTAATGAGGTTAATTAGGTTTATTTATAGGAGCATGGGCAAGTTATCAGCGGCTGCACCACTGAAGAAAACATCTGTCCTCACCTGTCTTCTTTGACAGCGTGCTGCTGGTCCCAGGCGTGCGCAGCTCTGAGCACAGCTGCTGGGAGTCAACACCAGCTTGTGGCTGTGCTTTCTCCTTTGGTTTGTCTGTTTTCAGTTTCTTTAATATCCACTCATTTTCTTAGCGTTGCTTTCTGTTGTACACTTTAGTCTTAAATCACTCTTGCATTGCTAGTCTCTGAAGGTAGAAGCCCCAGTTCTTGATTTTAGAGCTTTCTCCTTTTACTTATATTCATGTAATGTACAAATTTTCCTTGCAAAACAGTTTTTGTTGTGTCCCCTCTCTCTTCTCGCCCCTCTCCATTTGTCTGTCTGTCTGTCTGACTGACTGACTGTCTGTCTGTCTGCCTGTCTCTACCTCTCCCTC
The DNA here is from genome assembly GCA_004024765.1 of Zapus hudsonius. NCBI lineage: Eukaryota > Metazoa > Chordata > Mammalia > Rodentia > Dipodidae > Zapus > Zapus hudsonius. The sequence goes on along the minus strand of PVHP010028307.1, from coordinate 6,978 downwards.
TCTTGCCCACTCTCTCCCTGCTTTCTGCAGGGCTGGGGATAGAACCCTGTGCTTCATGCGAAGCAAATATTCTACCAGCTGAACTCTATCCCCAGCCCTTCCCACATATTTTCATGGTCACATTTTCCTTTCAGCTTTCGCGTGTTTAACTTTGATTGAGAGTCAATGCTTGGTGATATATAGAAACAATCTTTAAACATATTTGGGGAGCTACTTTCTTCTACTGTTAACGTCTTGTTGAATTCCATCATGATCTTAGAACATTCTTTGTATATTTCTGTTTACATCTGTGAACGTCTTTTCTGTGATGTGCCCAAGAAGAGTATGGATTCTCTTCTTCTGCTATGGAGTGTGTTGTGTGTTCTGTACATGAAGAAAGGCTAAGGGCATGTGCACACGCAGAACCAGGACCACCTTTCCAAGTGGAGGACTCTATGTTATCTGGCACCCAAGCATCAGGCTTTGCCCTGCAGACTCTGAGCTGATGTTTCAATCTCTTCACCAATTTTATGAATTAGAGTATTATGGACAGGCAAATTGAAAACTAAAATCACTTGTCCTAGGCCTTTCTGCTATTTAATGTCACACCTTAGGACTGACAGCAACTAAGTTGCTCTTCCTACTAAATAGCATCTTGCCACGTTGCTCAGGATCCAGATGATTGATTAATTGGAGTTTAATGGAGGAAGAGCAAGTCCTCTTTTTCAGTCTTTCTGAATTAATCAGTGTAGGAGGCAGCAAGGCTTACACAGGTGAACAGAAAAGTCATCCTCAATATGAACAAAAGGAATGTAGGAGGAACTGGGAAGAAGGGATTAGTGATGGGGTATAGGCTAAAGACGGTGACATTTGAAGTCAAGGGCAATTAGAAAAGAAGTTTTAGTTTCAAAGAACATGAAGTAGTTTGAAGAAAGGGAAAGAGAGTTAATATTTGTTGGTACTTTTTTCTGTCAGACGTAGTGTTAGGCCCTTCGGATTCTATTTCCTAGTTCAGTACCCAGAGCAAGCCTTTGAAATGTCCTCCTACGCATGGATGGATTCTCCCTCTCACCTCTTGTCCATGGCATGATTTTTCAAGAAAATTTAGGAAAGGAATTGGAATCTCAGCAGAATATTTGCCATTGTGAGTCTTTTTTTCCTTTTTTAAAAATATTTTATTTATTCATTTTTCAAGCAGAGAGATACAGAGAGAGAGAGAGAGGAGAGAGAGAAAGAGAGAGAGAGCACCAGGACCACCACCTTGTGGGTCTGGCTTATGTGGGTACTGGGGAATTGAACTGGGGGCCTTAGGCACTGGAGGCAAGTGTCTTAACCGCTGAGCCATCTCTTCAGCCCTTTTTGTTTTCTTAAAGTAGGGTTTCATCTAGCCCAGGCTGACCTGGAATTCACTCTGAAGTCTCAGGGTGATCTTAAACTCTCTGAGATCCTCCTACCTCTGCCTCCCGAGTGCCCCGGCCATCGTGAGTCTTTAGGAAAACATGGAGCAAGACATTAGGCATTCTGACTGTAAGTGTTCAAGGAAGCAGGAAGTCAGTGGGTCTGAGCTGGGAAAAGGCAGGACTTCCTCTGGACCAGCTGTGGGTGTGGTTGGAGGCCAAGCTGAGGCTCTGGCAGCAGAAGGAGTCACTTGACTTTTGAGGCATCATTGAACCCATGTAATGGAGCTACCTCACACTTAACGTGGATCTTTCTACCTCAGTTTACCTAATCAAGAAAATTACTCACAGATCTACACAGAGGCTAACCTAATCTACATAACCTGTCACAGGTGATTCAGTCCCAAGGGAGTTGACGATCACCGTCAACCATCCTACAGCTGGATGGTGGATGAGTAGATCCCAGGATCATTAGCATCACTAAGATTCATTAGTAATAAGCAGAACTGCTTGGATCAAGAAGAGCACTTTTAGGCTGGAGGGATTGCTCAGTGGTTAAGGCAGTTGCCTGCAGAGCCTAACAACCTGAGTTCGAACCAAGGCATGATGTATACAGAGGCGAGGCAAGAAAACCCAAGCACCGAGAACAGGATGTTGGAAAATTTAGCTGTTTACTGAGCCCTGTGCAGACTGCAGATTTCCCCAACTGGGAGACATGTCTCCATATACCCATCGCCTTGGCAGGCTTGAGCTTTACAGCACTTTCCTCTGCCTTCTGTCAACCCACCATTACTGAAGGAAATCCTGATGTTCTTCTTCTCAGTTTTGGGTGTTGGACCCAGCCTGGCTGTATATCTGAGAGCTAAGTTTTAATATGCATCCGGATAAGAGCATGGTAGCTCTTGCCTTTGTTCCTAGCACACCTGTGCCCCCCAGGAGGCAGGGGGGATGGCTGACAGCCCTAAATCCTGTTTACAAGTGCTAATAGGTTTTACTCCTGCTGGCTGAGTTTCTGTACCTGTGTTCCTGTTTACTGAGCCCTTTGTGTAAGAGATAAGGCAATGCAACCCATCCCTAGATTGTATATAAGGTTGGATGCTAAAATAAAAATTTTGAGATTTGCTTGGACACTTCTCCCGGCTGCGTGTGATTGTCCAGCCGCCACACTCACCTTTCCTCGATTGAGCCAGGTATCCTGCTGGCCCGAGAGACAGGCTCATTTAGCAGGGGGCCAGGGACCCGTGCGGTAACAACTGGAGAAGCACCCGACATTGGGGAGTCTGCTATTTACAGAACTACATGCTACCCATGTTTTATTCTCAATGATCTTTTTTTATTCATTTTCAAGGAGAGAGAGAGAGAGAGAGAGAGAGAGGGAGAGAGAGAGAGAGAGAGAGAGAGAGAGAACACAAGCATACCAAGGCCACCACCTTATAGGTCTGGCTTATGTGGGTAATGGGGAATTGAACCCAGGGCCTTAGGCACTGGAGGCAAATGCCTTAACCGCTGAGCCATCTCTCCAGCCCCTCAATGATCTTAAGATGCCCTTACTCGCTCCTTTTTATAGATCAAGGAAGCAAACTGAAGCCCGGCTTCACACACAACCCGGTGCTAGCTCAGGACTTGATCCAGGTTTTCTCACCTCCATAAGAAGCAGTCTAACTCTGTTGTGGGGACAGGAGAGCCCTGAGTCAAATTAATCATAATTCTACACTGGCCTTTCTTGTCCTACAACAATCTTTGTCAAACACTTGGCCCAGAAAATCCTTGTGTATTTAATAATAAACAATAAAAAAGCCTAGCGCTGAATTTTTGCAGAGACCACAGATATAGAAAAGGAGAAAGAAGCAGCAACATTTATGAATACAGGATACTCGGTATTAAAATGAATTTAGAACAAATTAAAAGCACAAATATTCTGTCATAAACTCAATAGATCACAAAGCAATAACTCTATGAATAACCTCTTTGAAGAACCATTATGAAACAACTCAAGTGGCAAAGCAGAAGATGAAATGTGATTTGTCAGAAAAAAACAGGAAAGGAAACTCTCATAAAAATAACGACCATGGAAAGAGCACCGAAGCTCACACACTCTACAAACCACACTGGAAGAACACGGGAGAGGACTGAACAGCTAAAGTGCAGACGACAGGAAAGGTAATGTGGAAGAGATGGATTGATTTGTAGGATGACGATGGAGTAAGTGTACACTATGTGCGTGCACTCTGGGAATGACTTCAGGGGTGCAGAACTGTCCTACCATGCGTAAAGCCCTAAGTTTGATCCCCAGCCCTGCAAATAATGCATAATTTGAGGTTCCCCCCCAAATAAAGCAAATAGATTAACTAAAAGAAACAGAACGCACATTAAAGCTGTAGATCAAGCAAACTTTCCTACAATAGCATTTGAATGTGTACATTGTATGAACAAGAAAGTCCCATTCCATTGGTCGGACAGTGCTGAGACATCTGCCAATAAAGTGGGTGGATTTCACTATAAAGATTTGTTTCTATTTTCTTGTGTGTAGAACTTCATGTCCTTTGTCCCCTCGTGGGCTTCAGATTCCTCAAGAACAACAAACATTTAAGGAAAAGGAACATGAATTAATGATTTTATAACCAGTCAAAAATTCTTGAAATAAAAAGAGGATAGAAGTCATCTTGAAAAACATAGGAGCTCAAAGAGTATATTTCCCATTGGAGGAAAATAAGAATGACAAACTTTAGCCAACCAAGACATCTTTTTGCAAAGGCTATGGACTCTCAGTTAGTATGATATTTATTAAAAAGTAGAATTCTAGTGTATTTAGTTGACAAAATATCCTGTGAATAGTACATATTATAAAACATTATGGAAATGAAAATAAAGAACTTACAAAAACGAGAAGAAAAAGTGAATAGAAAAATGTTTTAAAATATTAATTTAATGTAATAGCTGATATATATAAAATTTCACAGCCACCATGAAGTGTCTAGACACGTTGCTGTGGAGATGGACCTGAGAGGCCTGGAGCACTGTGGGTCAGCGGAGCTAACCTGACCTCTCCACAAGGGTAGCTGTGGCCCTGAAGCTGATCAAGAGAGGCTAAGACTTCACCCAAGGCCCAGAACTGCCCATTCCTCTTGGCAAGAAACCATTGCTAATGAAATCAGAGCCCTGGGAGAGAGGAGATTGTGGGTTCAGGGTTATGATCCTCACCTGGCTTTGTAGTGCCCCACTTCCTAAAAGACAGAACACCCAACCCCACCCCCCTGCAGGAGAGAATGTTCACTGGGTACCGCCTGACAGAATGGTGCAAGTTCAATACATCCCCAACTGCTGACCCACCACCTTGATGACAGAACCCCAGTGCACCCTCCCAGTTCAGATTCACAGTCCTCAGTCACTGGCCTCTCACAGGACCCCAAAGTCTGCATATCAATGATGGTATGGTTGCCAGCAGCCCCTGCTACCCAGCAACCAGACCACCATGGTCACGAGCATCTCAGAGGAGACAGAAGACGACCTCCCATGAAGATATCCAGTACATGTAGGTGCCTGCTGTGGATGCACCTGTCTCACACACTGACTTCTTTTAAATTAATTATTTGCACTTATGTGAGTGGGGTGGGGGGATGTGCCAGGGTCACTTACCAGCACAAACATATGCCAGACACATGCATCACCTTTTCAACCTGCTTTCCAAGGATACTGGATCATTAAACCCCGGTCAGCAGGCTTTGCAAGCAAGTGCCTTTCACCACCAAGCCATCTCCCCAGACCCATCTGTGACACAGCCCACAGAGCAGCATGGGGAGGTGACACTACCCCACAGAGCAGCAGGCCCAAAAGAACATGGAAGTCAGCCTGTGTGGAGAGACTAGGAGGGAGCTCTGGTCTGGACCTAAGCCTGATTCATCAAGAATGGGACCAGGGACAGCCCTTCATGCTATGTCCTTGCTCTTTCTCCTTCTAAACATGTTTTGGGGACTCTTCCCCCCACTCACTTGCAGGCCTAGTTCGAGTCTGAGCTCCTCTCCCTGCTCCACCAACCATTCCAAAGTCCTCTATATACATTTAAACTCCACCAGTAAAGCTTATTCCAGCTTCATGCCAAAGCTGTAAGACTCCCTCACCCAGGGAAACCTATAAATGCTATTAGCTTATTAGGAAGAGGAGTGGCTTCCCAAGTCCCTCCTCTGTCTGTAACAGAATGTTGACTAGCCCCATCCTGTGCAGGTCTTGAGCAGGTAACCATATCTGCTGTGAGTTCATGAGTGCAAAAGCCTTGTCATGTCCAGATGGCAGAGTTCCACAGCATTCCTCCCCAGCCTCCAGCTCCTCCATTCTTCCATGACATCTGTAGTGATATTCTCTGAGCCCTGGATGGGATGATGCAGATGTCTTATTGAGGGCCAAGCACATATAGGCCATTTATTTTCAGTACTTGACCAGTTATGATTCTCCATATTGTCCATCTTACACTGACAAACAAAAAACCAGTAATAATATATATTAATTTCAAACCAGTTTTTCTGACTGGGATTGAGGGCAGAACTGATCTATGGATATAAAGATATATTGGTGCTGGAGATATGGTTCAGCAGTCAAAGTTCTTGCCTGCAAAGCCCAAGGACCCGGGGTCTGATTCCCCAGTACCCATGTAAAGCCAGATGCACAAGGTGGCAAATGTGTCTGGAGCTCATTTGCAGTGGCTGGAGGCCCTGGCATGCCCATTCTCTCTCTCTCTCTTTCTTTCCCTCTTTCTTTCCCAAATAAATAGTACATAAAATATTTTTTAAAGAAGATATTTTGGAGACAGTTGGAGAGCACACCTTTTTACAACATAGCAATAGTCTGTTCCTTCCTAGAGACTCAGTTCTTCCCATAGTCAGGCACTATGTACTTGGAAAGCCACACACGGAGTCTCTGGGACCAGTAGGAGACATGGTAGCCAGCAGGTGGCTTGTTTCATCTTCCCTCACTTTTTAATTCATCACCATTGCCCTGGGATTGCATTCTCATTGAAGTTGTATCTCAATCCTCACCTCAAGTTCTTTTCTCTGGAAGATATGGTCAAAACAAGGGGAGAAAAACCCCAATTTACATGAATAAATAATGTTGAAAAAGTGTTTAACTTTCCCTAGTTTGCTATGTCTTGTGAGATTAAAGTTTTGCCCCAGAACATCATATATCCCAAAATATGTGTTGAGAGAAAGAGAATATGGGTGCACCAGGAACTCTGAAAACAAACTCCAGACACGTTCACCACTTTGCATATGGTTTTATGTGGGTACTAGGGATTCTGTCGGGCTTTGCAAACAAGTGTCTTTAAACACTGAGCAGTCTCCTCAGCCCTTAAAAAATGGTTCTTGATATACATTTTATTTTTTAATCCGGTCATTAGGCTTTTCAAGCAAGTGTCTTAACCTCTCAGCCATCTCCCCAGCCCTTGATGTACACTTGAACTACAAGAACAACCTAATAGAAGTGCAGTGGGCGCCTTCACACTCACAGGTTCTGCATCCTCACATTCAGATGACTTTTGATCAAGATGCTAGAAACAGCCTTGAACCTGGGGCTGGGGAGTTGGCTCAGTGGGTAAAAACACCTTCTGTGC